>JAQIXT010000896.1:0-22262 GCA_034700445.1 Stenotaenia linearis | reverse complement strand
TTGACTTTCTTATCGGTTCTCAAGGGGGCCGTAAAGAAAGGTTGTTTTAGTCTTTCCACGTGGTTGTCAAGGTGACCACGTCGACTGATGCACGATAGCGCCATTTCTGCGCCCCATTTGTATATTTATATCATCACTTGATGATAAGGAATCGTTACATTTGGCTAACGATTCGTGTCACTTGACACAAAGCTTAGATATTCCTTTTTAGTGCAAGTCGTAACTCGGAACCCCGAGTTTGACCATCATAGAAGACTCCGAACCTTATCTCTAGTATTTTCCCCCAATTCGAGCGTTTGAGCTAGCCTTCGAACCTTCATTTTACATTCCGCTGTCCACGGAAACCCACGATTGTAAGTAGTAACGTAATATTGTTAGAACGGTATTGCGAACCGTTGTATAAGATTTCTAGGGTTAGTTTGTCTCCGAAATTCATGTCAAGGCAGGGAATTTGGACTAGGAATAAGTCACTTCCACCCTCGGGTCAAGGCACGTGGGTCGACGTGGTCAACCCTCACTCTCTTTATTTATCTATTTTAATTAATTGTTTAGTCACAAGTGGCAGATCATTGCTCAACAATAATCTGCATCGACAAGTTTGTGTTATGTTTAGGTTAAATCAAAGTGTGTCATTCGGACACTACTAGATGTAGATGAACACTTTTCTCCCCTCTTTTCCGAACAGTTCGGTTAAAAGGATCACAAGTGATCTACAAGGTCGAATTGACTAAAAGTAAAGCTGAGTTTCAGCTTGGAGGGGAATAATAAATATTTAAACATTTCTGCTTAAAACTATGGTTGGTCAACATGACTACCATTGTGGGAAACTTACAGTCGTCATTTCAACCGTCACATAAGTTTCCACGGGCATGGGATGTAGGGGTTCCCATGGGTGTGGGTGGGAGTTTCTATGTGAAGGAAAGGGTTTTCTTGGCCAAGGATGGGGTTTCCATGGTCAACATGACATTTTTCACTGGCAACGAGACATTTTTCATGGGCAACGAGATATTTTCCATGGGCAACGAGATATTTTCCATGGCCAACGAGGCATTTCCACGAGCAACAAGGCCTTTTCTACAGACTTGGGATTGCATAGACAGAATGAGGTTCCACAGGTTGAGAGGCTATCCAAGGGCAGAGTGGTGTTTCTCAGGCACACTGGCATTCCATGGGCAGAGTGGGGTTTCACAGGAAGACTGGGGTTCATAATATGGACTGGGGTTCTTAGGAGGAAGAAAATCATAGCATGGTATGGGGAAAAAATGAAAAATTAATTTCCTATGGCCTTAGGGAACTAAACATGTGTGTAACATTATTTTTGCAAAGGAGGGGGGGGGGGTCAGTACATCTTGACATCCAAACCATTAATGAACAAATAGTCAATTGTTACGCTAAAATAAAGCTAACCAAAAATAGTTCCATTAAAACAATTTTTAAATATTTTGAATTTTTAGAATATTTTTCCATTACATACATTTTCGAATCCCGAGCGAAGCCGGGTTAATTAGTTAGTAATGAATAATTCATAACACAGAAAATTCATTATATCCTAACTTTTTTTGAATAGATAGGAGTCCAGCCAAACTTTTTAAAAAATTCATTAAAATGAGGAATTTGTTATAAACTAGTTTGTAATATCTAGGTTCGACCATACACAATATCAGCAAATGGGATTCTAGTGTTCCATCTCAATCTTACAGGCTATAGGTAGTAAGCAGTAAGGGGATCCATTTGAATCCTTTATACACACCTACAGGCTATAGGTAATGTGCTGGAATAGAATTCAATATTCCATTTCAAGCCTATATGTTATAGGCAGTAGGAACCAATGGGATCTAAATGGATCCCTTTTACGTCTACATGTTATAGGTTATAGGAGCCAAAAGGATTCAATTGGACCCATTTAAATTCTATTTGTGACCATATTGGATCCTATAGGACATTTTTACAAGGGAAGCCCCGCTTTTTTTTGTTCTGACCTGTTGATGTATGTAGATAAATGGTCGCTTCAGCAGTCGAATTCCAGGTCCAGTTGAATATAAAGTAGTGGAAATGAAGAAACTTTGTGTAAAAACGTAAAATGCATGATTTTATTCATAAGATAAAATCCCTACTCCAACCACCTTGGTTGGAAATACAAAAAGTAAATCAAATACAAAATGGTCGCATGACATTGCACAATACAATCAGGTCAAATGAGTCAGTGCAATACATGACGATACAAAATATGCACCTGGATATTAAATTTGGTAACTTAAATATAAACACAACATCAGGTATGGTAATCCAAACGAGATAAACGATCGATAATCACAATTAGGATATATAACACACTTAAAATAATAATACGTCAATACCATAATATACAATTAGTTATTCAGACACATTATTGTCAAAACAACCAGATTAGATTAGATTAGATTACCAAACACTAACATGACCAATCACGGCCCGGACAGACACATAGACAGACAGACAGACAGAGTCGTTTTGAGAAATATAGATATAGATTTCTTCAATTTTATTTTAGGTTATCTACTATAGGTACATTTCTGATATTGGCCATAGATGCTAAAATTTCTACTGAATCACTATAAATGGTTAACCCGGTCAAATCAAGAAACCAAGTTTTCCGTGCCTGAATCTCTGTCTTGTGTAAATGACACTATTATGTCTGTTCAGAGTCAACCTTTTGTTTATTTAGTTGTCATCTATTGTTAGTTTTAAGAGTTTCTTATGATACTATTGTTCTGCTTTGTATTGTTCTTAATTCTTCTACAGAGCTAAGTCTTTTTGCACATTATTCTAAGAGCATGTCATGCACTGTCACATTTATTGTTCCAAGGTTTCTTTGTGTGGAAATTGCACTCTTGATTCATAAAGCTTTATTACTGCTATACTAAGGATTTCTTTATTTACTTTTTGAATCTAAATGTGGATCTTAAAATCAAATGAGCTTTCATGACGTTGTTGGATACTGTCTTTGTGTATATTTAATAGTAAGTTTGTGGAAATGTATTTCCTGTTATAAAATTATAGTTATGAAGTTATGAAGAAAATCCTAAGTTATCATGTTACAGTATAAATTAACTAAGCCAAACATCAAGTTTTGTCTAAAAATTTGTCAACATGGAAATAAATTTTCCCAACTCGAAAGTTTAAGACTTTATATTCAATCACTTAACCAATTTCCAATTTTTTCGTTTAGTCTTTATAATGTAATGAACCAAACCACTAATATAATTGACTCTTATCTTATTGGAAACATCATAGACGATTTCATACGGATGTATGCGGCCATGTAAAAAGGGCTGGGTTCCAGGCCGGAAAAAGCAACAAGCTGTAATGGTCTTTGATATACATGCTTAACCATTATCTAAACTTAACTTTATAATGAAAAATACATGGCTGGAAACAGATAATGCAGCCTGTAGTGCAGTTTGCAGCATTAATGAAAAAGCTATACCTATATACCTATGCCTGCTTACAGATTTCAGGTGAACTAACAAAAAGCATTAGATTCAATTGGCAGAAATTAAATATTGCGTAAAATTGAGATTCACAAGCAGAATCTGATAGTTCTAGCTACCGTACAGCTTCTAATTACGGCCCGGGCGGTTAACCAAATTCTGCTTCACTGGACCAGGCGGAAATTGGAGATCAGGCGGGCATTGGGGACAGGCTATTATAATAAAATTAAAAAATCTGAATCTCAATCTGAATAAAAACCTGAATACGATGTGTATTTTCTGAGAAAGTCTGTTGTAGTCTGTGGTAATCACAGACTTTCATATGGTAACCACAGACTCTCATGTGGTAAGCACAGACTTTCATGTGGTAACCACAGGCCTGCAGGAATTGGGGACCAGGCGGTAATTGGAGACCAGGCGGTAATTGGGGACCGGCGGTTGTGGCAAATTCTGCCTAGAAAACCAGGCGGTAAATAGAGATCAGGCGGGAATTGGGGAAAGGCGATAATTAGAAGCTGTACGGTATCTCTTAGGTTTGTAAATAAGGGGATTAAATCAGTCATAATTTTAGACTTCCTCAAAAAAATATGTATTTAAAATGAATTGCATTGGTATTAAAACTAACTGAGACAGTCTGAAATTACAACTAATTTTAATCCCATTTTGTTCATACCTAAGAGGCAGTATACTATGCTTGTGAAACTTGATTTTGTGCAATAGTTAATTCTTTATTGTTTTAATTAATGTTAGTTGTACTAGTTAATCCAAATGATCCCAGAATGCATAGACATAGTCTTGGTTGTGACAAAATAAACAATTTAAACAAATTGACAGTCGTTATTAAAAATCTACAATTTTCACAGTTTATTTTATTTTTAAAATGTTATTCTGGTATTGTGCTAGCAATCATTATTATTCCCTAGTTGCTAAGTAACTATAATTAACTATAATAGAAGTGCTTTAATTAATTATTCTGAAGATTTAGATACCATAGGCGCCAGCAGGATTTTTTCCAGGGCAGGTCAAAATGACGTACATGAGTGAGTAGTGAGGTATTATAGTGAGCAAACAGGTGTGACAATAACAAATGGCTTATTTTAATTAACGATTATACTGTAGAGACTTTACACTCTAACATTTCATCATAAAATGTTACTGTTTGGTAGTGAAATTACTTGTTTCAAATCAGATTTTGGTTTCAATTTCAGTAAATAGCAGATCCAATCATTAAAATTTGGTCTCATTGCAAACTTTTTTAATCATTTATTTCTAAACATCATTTCGAGCCTTTTTGTTGTCCCCTTTGATTTAAGAATATGAGGAAATTTCTTTACTTGAAAGCGAATGGTCGTTAATATGTTGGCCATTGAATACAAGTTAATAAATTATTCAAAATTGAAATAAAATAATCTGAATTAGTTAAAATAACCAATCAAAGCATTTTTGTCCAACAATTTACAGAAAAACACTTACAAATACAAAATCGAACTATTTCTGAATAAATTGTTAGCAATATATTCCCACTGCAACACGTGCAACTGATACTTGATTTCATCTGAACTTGGAGTTGCGAGAACAGATGTTGCCCTGTCGGAAGCTTCAAGTGAAGTGAAACCTTTCTATCTCCGGCTTCGGGCTAAAATACCTGTTGCTAATCCCCGGAAGTGGGATAACGACGTCACAAGTCCGCTGTTAATCACTGGAAATCCTGGTTTGATGTACTAAATACGACGTGCTTCCCCCTATACCCCAGGAGGGTATGAGTCAACCCTTCCCTGGAAGTTCCATGAAATCGCCGACTCTTCCAATTAAAGATGCCAACACGTGCGCTGGGCTGTCGACTCCATGATAACCCTTTCTAGGCTGAGACCCCAGACTACACATGAACAACACAAAACAAGACTGTTGCGAATAAAGAGTCAGCCCAATTGTCCTATCAGGTGCCCACGAAGCTCAAAACAAGGCCTAACTTGTATCCGTCCGAATGAACAGTTTCGGGATGTTTCTCCGGCTTTCCCGGCGGATCCACATTCCACTGCAGGATCGTGCCCAATCACGGCATCCCCCCAGTTCAGCCGCGATCGCTACTTCGCAGTTTCCCTGGTTGAACGTTGATCACGTCCACGGCTGTACAGCTCGCAATCCAACGGGCACGTACTTCGTTGTGTCGGAGTTGCACCCAACAGTATTAACACTACCTCCGTCATGGTGTCAGGAGTTCCCGCAGCCTTCCAACTACCTCCATTACAGACTCAGGAGTTCCTGCAGTTTTTCAGCTATATCCGTTTCCATATCCGGAGTTCCTGCAGTTTTTCAGCTACATCCGTTTCCATACCCGGAGTTCCTGCAGTTTAATATGAAGACTTCGGTGTTCCTCCGACACGATCCGTACGGGATTGACTGCCCCTGGGCCCCTCTTCATTGTCCGGGTATGTGCATGGTCCCACCGCCACGTGAGGTCCGGATAGACGACCGTGGTCTCCACTTTTTTCCCGCGGCCCTCAGAGCCGCTAACGTAATATCTCACCCATCATGGATCTGATGACAATCCGGGGTCCAGGGAGCGCTTCGCACGGGGTTTTCCTTTGTTGCCGACCACGCATCTGGCTACTTGCTACAGCGAACTGCGGCTGGTACTTAGATATGGGATGGGGGGAACCTTTTTCTTTCCAGCACGTAGCAGTGTGCGTTCCGGTAATCGGATTCCAAGAGTCAGCCACAAGAGTGTGGCTGACTCTTGCCTTTGGATGCGTGAATGTCTGAGGACGGAGAGTCCCGAAATTTTGTCCTGGACGGGCCCCCAATTGTGACCGGGTTCAGGGATTCTGCCAAGGGATACTGGGCAGAGGAGTCCCGGTTCCACGATGCACATAATGAGTGACGGGAACACTAGTTCTTGTAGTTAATATGGCTTTATTCCTAAGCTGGTGAACCGCATGCATCCGTGTCTTGTACGTCTCGATCCCATGCCTATGCCGTAGCAAAGGCAGGGCCAAATGCCAAAGACCCCTTTTGAAAATTTACAGCTATTTTATTTTAATAAAATCAGCGGTTTTAAAGTTATTCACACGTGGTCTAAGCTCCAGACTAAAGATTTCCGAAAAGTTCTTACAGGACAAAAAATTGACGATGCAGACAGGTATAAGGTATGTAAGCAAGTGTTTATTCAAATAAAAATTAGTCATAATAAAAAAAATTTCTTCTATCCACAGATCCGCTATCCGCACCAGTGACGACTTCCGGTCATCACGTGACATCCGATATGACATGCGAACGAGGATCCGTTTACAATTTACAATATGTACATTTTCGAATTGTAAAAAAATACAGAAATAAAGGAAAATAAAATGAAGAAAATACAGTGTTTTGATTTCTCCAGCACACCATAGCGACATAAAAATACAAAAACAGCAAGCTCGTTTTCCTGAAAGAAAGTCACAAATCCAAAAATTCCTAATTTCTTATAAGCCTTTCAACTGTCTTGTGTTTATTAAAAATAAAGTGTTAAGATTTATTAAAGTATAAAAATAATAAAAATATAAGAAAAAGAAACAAAAAACCACCATATTTTATCTACAAGCCAAATAGGGGTTTTTTATAACTTAAATCTATCGCGCGTCGGATAATGAGGATCCTAAAGAGTGTACGGGAATTCGTAGAAGGCCGACTGACACATAGCATCCCTTGTGTAAACCCAGCTACAATCTCTCTCCTCTCACATCCGATGTTAGCTACTATTCGGACGGTTTATATAGTAGTCAAATTAAAATAAAGTCTTACGTCGATACATTGTATTTTTCACTTGGAAATAAAACCACCTTCCCGAATTCCAATTGATGTAAAACTCAATAAAGAATTAAATTTAACTATTCTGAAATGACTCGATATAGTTTTATATTTAAATTATGCATATTCAAATTTTAATCAAGTCCCGAAAGAAATTCCTATGTTAATTTTAAACATATAAAGTTACCAGACTCGCCGTTCGATAAACGGGTATCTGTAAAACCCGCCGAAGCATCGAATCGTAAAAAACTAATAAAAAAGAGGTTTTTTAATCACAAAACCTCAACAAAATGGATTCTAAGCTTTTATTATTGAGTAATAAATTATTTAATCAAGTAAAAGTCATATTTATTTCATTAAACGGTGAAAACGCTACCGCTCGATCTAAGTGTGTTTCCAAGATGGCGGATGGCGGCAAATTTGAAATGCTAAACGAGCGCTCGATCTAACTTTTATTCAAGATGGTGGGTAGCGGTTAATTTAATATGAAGTTTATGGGTGAATTTTCTAATTTTGTGGTTATCATTAAACCCACAGTGCTAATGAGACAAAAACTAACTTTTGTTTAATTATTTTAATAAAAACATAAAAATATACAAAAAATATAAAATTTTTCGTACAAAATTTTTCACAGATCCCCTTGGCGGCTTACATCACGTCTCAACCCGCAGTATCGACACTTGCGTCCCACTTCTCCATCTCTTACTTAGGTTGGCTGAATGTCGGCATGCGGAGAACGAATCAGTTGTTGCGACTTCAGTCGCCGGAAGGATTCTCTGCATGAAGAATGTGAATAGTAAAAGAGCCCAGATATCAGAACCAAAAGGAAAAACAATGTAAAACTTCAATCCAGGGAAAACACCATGGCAACCATCTTGGTTGGCTTGAACACAGCAAGTGAAGATGACACCACTTATAATTGACACACCCACCAGGGTCACATGGCTTGGACCCCTGGATGGCCCTATCATCAGAATAATACAACTCAAGCAAGATACAATACAATTAGCTTTCCATACACAGTTTATTAGATCTAATGCAATTACATACAGAAACAATACAATATCACATTATATAATACAATATATATCAACACACTCCCCCTGTATTGAATAATTTGTAATGTATTTCAAATATATTGGCCTATTGTATGCCATATTGCAAAACAAATGGTAATCACACAAAATAATCAGTCAACTCATGTAACTTTATAGCGTTGACCCTCTTGGTCAAAATATCCGCTTTATTTTGTTTTGTATTTATGTAATTCAAAATAAACGCTTTCTTCGAATAGTAAACTTTTACGTACTGAAGTTTAATATCCAAATACTTCGTACGTCCGTTCTCGACAGCATTCTTTACATTAAAAATGCCACTCTGGCTGTCCATGTAGATTACTGGTATTAAATTATCAAGTCGAATTATGTCGTTGCATTCTTTAACAATGCGCATTAGCCAAATGTACTCTTTGACTAATTCAATGAGTGCTAATAACTCCGATTCAAATGCCAACAAAAGTCTTTGTTTTGCCGAGATTCGTAATTGTAAATACTTTCTTGATCCTTTGAACGGTTTCCTTCAAGGCAATATCATTTTTCGCAAAAACAAGTATATCGTTGACATAACGCATATGACGACGTCTCTTCTTTAAAGTGTAAACGCATCTTGCGGATAAGAATGAATTAAAGCCGAGTTTCTTCATTTCTGTGTCCAATTTTTCTCCCCAGCATCGTCCCGACTGGCAGAGACCATATAACGACTTTCTAAGCTTCCATACACGGTTATCTGGGTATTTCATGTATGTCGGCGGATTCAAATACAACTCTTCCTCAAGCTCGCCATATAAATAGGCGCATTTAACGTCGAGATGGCAATCCAACCATCCTTTCATTACGACGAGACACAATAAAAACATACGAATAAGTATGAACGAGACTACGGGCATGTACGTTTGGTCAAAATCTACCCCGGGCCTCTTGTTAAATCCCTGGGCGACCAAACGTGCTCGATGACGTACAATATTGCCCTCTGCATCGCGCTTCCTGACATACACCCAACAATGACCTAATATTTTCTTTCCCTCCGGTCTCTTAACGACTTTAAAAACTTTTCGATCCGACAATGTTTTTATTTCATCCGCTATTGCATCGTTCCACTTGTCCCTGTCTTCACATTTCATGGCATCTTCATAACTTCCTGGATTACCGGAATCAACGTTATGAAATTCCACGTTTTGGTAAAAATGACGATATAAACAATTAGCTTCGTACATTGATGTATCGTCTTCATCCATGACATTAAGAGCATCAATTATCTCTTGGGACATAGCAGAAACACTCACTTCCGTCGTTGTATCAACATCAGAATCTTCTACATCTTCATCGGATTCAGAAGAAGTAGATGATCCAATGACATTTTCGTGCATTTTTCGAATGGTGTTTGTTGTTGTGGATATGTAATAGTGTACTGTAAGTACTTTCCTGAAGTCTTTTTGAATTGTCCTTGACATTTTAAGTCAAGTTTTCTAGTTTACGGGTGATGGGTTTGAGACGCGTTTGTTTTGTACGGCCGCCATCTTGTGCTTCGTTTCGTGCGAAATGAAGCGTTTAGTAATTTGGCAAAGCTTGTTTGAAGTGTTTATTGTTTATGTAAGTGTTCTCTAGTGTTTTGAGTGTTTTTATTGAATTTTGGGTTAATAGAAGTATTTATTGAATTTATACAAATTTATACAGAGGGTCTCATTGAATACATTGACCCAGTCCAATCCTTAACACCTATTGGAATATCAGCGAATGAGTTAAGGAAGTGGATGCGCAAGAAACAGAAAGCGCTGGGATCAATTTATTTATCACTAACGGATCCAGTTAAGGGGGTCATTACAGCGTCTAAGACTGCTTTGGAAGCGTGGACGGCATTAAAGACCACGTATCAGCCTAATTCTAGAGCCCGTATTGGCAGTTGCGCAGGGAATTTATAGAAATGACCATTTTACAAGCGGAACCCATGGAAACCTTTTTATGTCGAGTGCATGATCAGGCGCTGATACTGGAAGATGCCGAGAAGATAATTCCGCCCGATGAAATTGCATTCCAGTATATAATGTATTTGCCACGCACGTATGACGGTGTTGTGCAGTAAATTTATATGTGGTCCGAGAAGGAATTTATCCCAGAGAAAGTCGCAGAGGCTTTGATATCTGAGGCAGGTCATGTAAGGGCACGAGATAATAACGGACATGGGGGTAGAGCAAGTAACGTCATGAATGCTCTTACCACTGTTTCTCGTCGCAAGTCCCCGGTTGTTGATAGAATCCGGTGTTTTAATTGTGGTCAATTAGGCCAGTTTGTGGAGAACTGTCGTAGACCAAGGACACCTGGAATTAAATGCAATAAATGCGGCAGAATGGGACATTTTGCTGCGAATTGTCGTACGGACATGTCTAGTCGTCAAGGTAGAACCGATATTGCATATTTAAAACGTTGTTCTGCAAGCGTAGGTGAACGGCAAATTCAATGCGCTTATGGCCGGATATTGGTCAATAAATGTGGCACTAGACCCAGACGAATGGCCTTGGGATTCCGAGGCCTCAGCTCATTTAGCCAATAAGAAGTGGTTTTCAAAATTCCGGGAAATTACGCCGATTAGTATGCGGTCGTATGATGGGGAATTTTCTGTTACTGGGGTTGGCGAGGTAGTTATTCGATTGGAAGACAATGGTAAAGAGATTTTCACGATATTGTATGACGTTGGATACGCTCCGAATGGCAGACAGAATCTGATTAACACATATCAGGCCGGTGTCGCAGGATACGAATGGCGGGACAACGTCAAAGAGGAAGAAGTTTTCCAAGATGGCAGAAAAGTTTTGCATTTTCTGACGGAGAACGAACTATTTCGTTTGAAAACTCAACCATGTATTATTGAAGAATCGACTATTGACAATGTCCAAAGACATTCGAACATTACAGAAGAGTCCAAGAAAGAAGTTTTGGCATCAGCCAGTGGTGAATTACAGTTGTGGCACAGGAGAATTGGCCATATAAATACCAAAACTATTGTTCGAATGGCGAAAGACGTAAGTGTTAAAGATTTGCCGAAATTGACTGATGGACACATATATTGCAATACTTGCCACAAAAGCAAGATGGTGGAGGAAAGTTATCATGCGATTGGTGATCGGATTAGTAATGGGTTCCTTGATCTCGTTCACATGGACGTATGGGGTCCATCAAGAGAATCCAGCTTATCCGGTTACGAATATTTTGTATCGATGGTCGATGACCATAGTCGTTGGATCGCAGTATACCCATTACGAAGAAAGTCTGAGGTTTTCGGGAAAATACGAGATTATATCGTTAGAATGGAACGCCAGTCAGGTCGTAAAATTAAGAGGGTGAGAACGGACAACGGACTCGAGTTCTGCAGTGCGGGAATAATTTCCTTTTATCGTGAACACTGAATTGTGCACGAACGTACAAATGTATATAAAAGTAAGCAGAATGGAGTCGCGGAGCGTTGGAACCGCTCCGCATTGGAATCCGTATGAGCGTTCCGAAGGGATACCCAGTTAAGTGATCATTTTTGGATGGAGTTATTAAATACAGCCACTTATTTGCATAATCGTTATCCGAAAAAGATTCTAGATTGGAAAACGCCGTTTGAACTGTGTTTTGGGAGGCAACCGACAGTGAAGCATTTGAAATCGATCGGATCACTCTGTCATGTGTTGAAGCCTCAGCCTACACGGGGAGGCAAGTTGGAGCCTGTTGCGCAGAAAGGGATGATGATTGGATACGCGCACATTACGCGCGGCTATCGAATTTGGGTTTCTGAGTTAAATGACGTAATTGAATCCAGTTCCATTAAATTTGATGAGACCAGGATGAGTTTAAGTCAAGTGTCCAATCAAAATGTCTATGAAAATTGAAAGTTGAACAAGCAAAAACCGTCGACGCGCAAGATGCGCAAAAATGCTTTGTTAGAAAGCAGTCGAGGCTTGGGGACGTTGCGGGGAAGCCGCTCCTATGCTGAAACATTGAAACTTGGCCCTAAGAAGCCAGATCACGTACGTTTTCGAGGTATATCATCTGATTCGACGTCAGATGATGAGAGTTTGGATGATTCAGAGGTAGAACAGATTGAAAACCCAATATACGCATCGATTGGTCGTCAGATTTTTCCAATGCATGTTACGACTCAATCATTACCGAATGTATCGACACAACCGTTATCTACAGCTTTGTCCCAGCTATCCCCAAGTATGCCTGGATCATCAAAAGATATTGATGGTTCGAAAATGCCTAAATCGAAGAAAAGAAAACCGATGGCGTCACCAGGCTTTGATGAAGACGGTTCCCAAAGCGCTCCTGGACCGAGTATGTCAGTTAGGTCGGTTAAGAGAACGCGTTTGCGCACTGGAGCGATTAAGAGGAAGATATTGACATCTCCTGGAGTTGACTCGACAAAATCAGATCAATCCACAGATCAGGATGTATCTGATTCACAGATTGGTTTTCCGAAGAAGAAAGTTCGAACTAAGTTTCTGTTCAGGCAACACAATGTACGGAATAGCGATTGGACCCATGAAAAATATTAACGTGGACCTCGGTTATACATATGTTATTTGCATGATGGTGTAAAGTTGTTTAATTGTTTTATCGAATCTAAATATCGTCTTATCGATTCGATAAAACGATAATTCGATAAAAAGAGATTCGATAAAACAATCATTTGATAAAACGATGGCTTGGACCCCTGAAAAATATCGTTTAATTGTTTTATCGAATGACGTCATATCGAATTATTGTTTTATCGAATATCGTTTTATCGAATTATTGTTTTATCGATTCGATGAAACAACAATTTGATAAAATGACGTCGATAAAACGTCATTCAATAAACCGTCATTTGATAAAACGAACGGATCCCGCCAATTTGTTGGTTATTTTACGTCATTGTATTGTGTTTGAATGTATGGTCACGTGATGACAGGTGGCGTTTTTGTGGTATAAATACCCCGCACCTTTAATCTCGGACCACTTGTGATTTTGTATTCATACGAGGAGGATTAAAAATACTTTTTCAATAGTCATGTGGTTCTTATTTTATCCGATCTACAACAATTGGTAGCAGATTTGATGGTTGTTGTCTAAGATTCGAGATCGATAAATAAGAATTACCAAAGGCTTTTTATGTACAATATTACGTGGATTCGACGAAATGGCTGAAGTAGAGAAAACCAAAGACGTTACCGGTTTAATTAATGCGCCCACATTGAAACGAACGAATTATACGGTTTGGCCAAGCATTATGAAGAAAGTCATGAAAGGAAGAAAGTTATGGGACCTCGTGGAAGTAAACACCGATGTTGAAAAACCTAAGAAAGACTGTACCGATGCCGAAATGAAAAAGTTCAAAGAATGTGACGCAAGGAATGGCGACGCAGCGGCAGTTATCGTGACAGCGTGTTCGGATGAATTAATGGACCGATATGCATCCATCAAAAGTACTTACGTATTGTGGCAAACCATACAAACGGATTTTGGAGAGAAAACGGAAATCGTGCAACGAAATACGGAAGAGGCGTTGTTGAACATAAAAAAGGATAGAATAGAAACGGCGGAGCATTACATCAGTAGAGTTCAAGCGTTGGCGGACAAGTGCAATTGGGGACGAAAATGACGGCCACCCAAATAGCGTGCCATGCGATGAGAGGTTTAAAGAACTCAAGATTTGCCACGGACATAAAAATCCTAAAAAGTAAGGAAAAACTTACGATCGCAGATGTACGAAACATGCTTGTCGGTTTGGAGTTGGAAGAGAAGGAGAACGACGTTAAACCCAGCAATCACGTGTACAAGACAATTAAACGTGATATTACGTGTTACAAATGTGGCAAGAAGGGCCACGCGAAATCTGATTGTTACTCGAAAGAAAGTGTGTGTTATAACTGCGGGGAGATGGGACACATCTCCACCGAGTGCAAGAACCCTAAGAAAGAAGGAAATTTCCATGGTCAAACATGTGGACGAGGACGCGGACGAGGTCGAGGAGGAAGAAGATACGAAAAGGTGAACACCGTATTCGTGAAGGATGAGAATTTTTTGTCGCACTTACCGATTGACGAGAATCGTTGTGATGGCGTCGACGACGGGGACTTCATAGCAGTTGTGCGGGATTCGAGGTCCAAAACACCGGATGCGATGGAACCGATTTATGATGATAACGACGACGAACTCAACGGGAATGAACGTGAATCGAGCGGTGTAAGGAGCAATCAAACGCGGGTAGCTGAATTGAACGACCGTTGGAACCACGCGGTGCGAGCCAGTGAGGCACCCGGAAGCGACGTATTGGAAAACTTTCTGAGAAGAGTATTGATGGCCAGATACACCAAAACTGAAGTGACTGAGTGGTTAGTGGACTCAGGAGCGACGTGCCACATCACCAAGGTACGTGAAATTGTAAAAAATTTCAAGAATTACGAAACGGAAGTCGGTACTGCGAAAGAAGGGTTGGCGATGAAAAGCGAGGGTTACGGAGACGTTAAGATTTATACGGCGGATCAAGATGTGGATTTAATAATCCGAAACGTATTGTATGTGAAAAATATTGAATCAAATATTTTTAGTGTCCCAAAAATCACTGATTGCGGCTGGAGGGTGATTTTTGACGAAAAGAAAGTTGAGATTATAAAAAACGGGTTAAGCATTTACAGGGTACGAGTTAAAGACGCATATATAATTAAGACGGCTGGGCCGGAAGCCTAAAAGGAATTTGTTTTGAAAGTTTCGGAAGAGTTGTGGCATAAACGTTTGGGCCACACGAATTACGAATTCATTCGAGAAATGAAGAAAGGGGATTACGTCCGAGGATTAGAATATAGCGGACATTGCGAAAACCTTTGCGAGAGTTGTGTGAAAGGGAAAATCACTGCAAAACCCCATCCATCGATTGAAGGATTCCAATCTGATGCGGCTTATGAGTTTTTACACTGTGATTTAATTGGGCCAATTAAACAATGTACCGAAGGTGAGAAAAATTACGTTCTCACGATTGTTGACGACTTTTCGTGAAAGGCGACGACCCGATTATTGTGCGCGAAGAGCGATACCAAGTCCGAATTGAAGCAATTAATTACAACGTGAGATAGAGAAGGAAAAATTGTCAAAAGATTGAGGTCAGACAACGGTTGAGAGTTCATTGACGGCGAATTACAGGAATTTTTTTGAGAGAAGCGGATCAAACATCAGTTTACGACGGCTCGAACGCCTCAGAGCAATGGGATCGCCGAGAGATTCAACCGGACCATCATCGAATGTGTGAGGACCATGATCATTGACGCCGAGATGCCTTCTAGATATTGGGGAGAAGCGGTTTTATCGGGAACGTTGGAGAAGATTGCATCTTTTAATTCAAAAATCGGGAAGACGCCGATCGAGAAATTAACTGGTAGAAAACCAAACGTGAAGTTTTTTCGGAGATTTGGATGCAAAGCGATCATGCCGATTCCATCGGAAAAATGTGATAAAATTAATCTGAAAGGAGTAGAAGGATACCTCCTGGGATATTCGAAATGTCGAAAGGCATATCGAATTTTCGTACCTGCTTGGAAGAGAGTGGAAGAAACTTGGAATGCTGTTTTTATTGAAGAAGTTAAGGGATTTGTGAAGAAACCGGAAATTGTTGAAAATTACGATTTTATTTGAGCATTTTACGATGACGAGGAAATTATATCGGAGGGTCCAGGGGAGATTCGAGAAGCGGAAATCGTAGTAGACGACAACAATGAAGCGGGGGAACCGGAAGTAACGACAAACGGTGAAGATTTGGAAGAAGTAATGCAAATCGAGCATCAAGAAGCGATCGAAAACGTGCCGGAAGTTGTGACGACTGAAAATGAAGATGTTATCGTGCCGGAAGTCGGGAATCGAATGAAAGGACGGAAACCGGGATCGACCAAAGAAGTAATCGAGGCGAAAAACCGTTTGGAACGACAAGAAAACGAGAAAAAACTTGTGGAAGAAGGAGCTCGGAGATCGGAACGAATCAAAGCTTTGAATCCGGAAATGGCGTTATATTTACGTGATGACCCTGAGCCGAGGAGTTATGAAGCGAAGATGAGGCACGATTGGGATGAATGGAAACGCGCCATGGACGAGGAAATGGACTCGATGAGAAAACATCAAGTCTGGGATCTGACTGAACTCCCTACGGGGTGATGCGCGATCAAATGTAAGTGGATTTATAAGAAAAAGATGGGACCGAATGGAGTTGTAGAACGATATAAGGCGAGACTTGTGGCGGTTGGGTATTCCCAAGTCCCTTATGAAGACTACAATGACACTTTTTCACCCGTGATGCGTGCCGAGACTTTGCGGATTTTAATTGATTACGCGGCAAGAAGAAATTTGATCGTTAAGCAGTACGACGTAGCGACTGCATTCCTTCACGGCGAATTAAATGAAGATATTTATATGGTGCAACCGTTCGGGTATGCAAGAGGAAGAAATTTGGTCTGTAAGCTGAAGAAATCGTTATACGGACTGAAACAGGTGAGCCGGCAGTGGTTCGAGAAGTTTCGGGAGATTTTGGAGAAGAATGGATTTATGGAATCACCGAGTGACCCTTGTTTATTTCAAAAACCGGTAGGAAAGAATTTTGTGTTTTTTGGGGTTTACGTGGATGACGTGATTTGCGTCACAAACAACAAAAAATTTGAAATTGCTGAAACTGCGAAAATAAGAAAAGATATCGAATTAAAAGACATGGGGGTGGTGAAATATTTATTGGGTCTGGAGTTTGAGCGATCGAAGGAGGGAATAAAAATTCATCAAACTGGGTATGTCGAGAAATTGTTAAAGTGTCACGGATTAGAAGATTGCAATCCGACACCGACGCCATTAGATCCGAATCAAAATTTAAATAATTGTGATGGAAGTCCGATAATGAATTGTACGGAATACCAATGTGTGATTGGCCAGTTGATGTACTTGGCCACCCACACACGACCAGATATCGCACATGCGGTGAGTGCGTTATCTCAATTTAACCGGGAGCCACGAGTTTTGCACAAGAACGCAGTCAAGAGAGTTTTTCAATATTTAAAAGGTACGAAAAATTGTGGTTTGATGTTTAATAGCGATACGGACGGGTTGATCGGAATCTGCGACGCAGGGTGGGATCAAGCCCGTGACGCAAAATCGTTTAGCGGTTTTATTGTGTTAAACGGAAAAAATATGCTAAATTGGAAATCGGGAAAGCAAACTCGAGTGGCGGGTTCAACAGAGGAAGCAGAATTAAGCGCTTTAGTGGAAATAATCAAAGAAGTCAAATGGATTAAATAAATATACGTGGATTTGGGAGAGAAGATGAATTGTGAAACACCATTGTGAACCGATAGTACAAACGTTTTGAATCGAGTGATTGAGGGGATCGAGAGAAGAAAACGTTCGAAATATTTAAATCGTCAGTTTTATTTCGTAAAAAGAAGACATCGAGAGGGAAAAATTTAGTCTAGTGCACGTTCCGTCGGAGGAAATGATAGCGGATTTCCTCACCAAAGCATTGAGCAGGAAGAAAATTGAAAACAATTTGAAACACTTCAATTTATTTTAATTTTAGTTTTAAAATTGTATCTCGATGTTAGATTGAGTTTATTTTTGTTTTTTGTGTGATTTTATTTTTATTATTTCTTTGATTGATTGATTGATTGATTGTAAATCATGACGGAAAATGGGGAGATTTGTTGGTTATTTTACGTCATTGTATTGTGTTTGAATGTATGGTCACGTGAGGACAGGTGGCGTTTTTGTGGTATAATCTTTAATCTCGGACCACTTGTGATTTTGTATTCATACGAGGAGGATTAAAAATACTTTTTCAATAGTCACGTGGTTTTTATTTTATCCGATCTACAACACAATTAGCATGAACCAAAGGTGTG
Organism: Stenotaenia linearis; assembly: GCA_034700445.1. Classification (NCBI taxonomy): domain Eukaryota; kingdom Metazoa; phylum Arthropoda; class Chilopoda; order Geophilomorpha; family Geophilidae; genus Stenotaenia; species Stenotaenia linearis. The sequence goes on along the minus strand of JAQIXT010000896.1, from coordinate 4,061 downwards.
ATGCCAGAAGCACCACCTTACACTTGTGCTCTCAGTTAAAGCAAAAACCTGCTTTTATTTTTAAATCAACTCCACCATTCAAATAACCTTGACATGACATTCAGTTTGAAAAAATACTGTCATGTCTGTCTACAGATCACTTGATTAAGGCCACAGGAGGTTTGGCTGCATTACAATCAGTAGAATTCAAGAAATATAATTTCACAAAGTTTAATGCTGAAGAAACAACAATGCAAAACAAAGATTTACAAAATTTTAATAAAATTTTATAAAACTGTGATAAATCTTTAAAATAAAATCCCCTCACCATCATATTGAAAAAAATCATGTTTAGATCTAAATGTCCTGCAGTTATAATAGAAATGATGTTTGTTCAGTATATATTACTCTCCAAGTAGGTATAAATATATTTTAAGTTATTTAAAATAATTAAAATTTTATATTTACTCAATCTCTTTTCCTCTCTTGGTTTGAGTTTTCTAAGTTGTGATTTAACTGAGTTAATAAACTTGATGTTTTTTTGTAGCTTTCAATCAGGAATGAAAATTTGAATTGTTGACATAGTTGGTTTTTATAGGGTTGGGTTTTAATTTATGTAAACAATGCAGTTTGAGTTGTTTAAAAATGCTTAAATGGTGATAAAAAGTGTGTCAGAATTTATTAATTAATTAAACATCAGTCTATATTAAATTTTTTATGGTTTTATTGCAGGAGTGAGTGATGTTGGGTTTTATAGTATTTTATACTGAAAAAATGGGTTTATTAGTTGGTAAGTAATGGAAGTGTAAATGAATTTTGATTTACACCTACTGTATAAAGGTGTTTTTTTAAAGCCTGGCTGACACCTTTTCAATCCCGAGGCCTGGCTGACACCTTTATAGGTGTTTCTGAACCCTGGTTGACACCCTCACAAGGGTACCTGAAGACTGGCCGACACTTTTATAGTTTTTATAAACATCTAATGTGGATGTAACAATAATAATTGAATAGCAATTTTTACACATTTTATTACACCTACTTTTTAAAGTGATATTTTACACCCAAATGGAAAATGTTCTACTTTTGTAAAAGGTGTAATTGTCAACCTTTCAAAAAGTGTAGGTCTATAGAGCCTTTAAACATCTTTTGTGTAAGAGTGTGGAAGAGTAGGCATACCTCTGCGAGTTGCATTTTGCATTGTTTTTTTCAACCTGCATTCAACGGATTCTCACTCCTAGAAATTTCTGGTTGAAAGTTTGTACTTACATTCAACCAACCTAAGTAAGAGATGGAGTAGTGGGACGCAAGTGTCGATACTGCGGGTTGAGACGTGATGTAAGCCACCAAAGAGATCTTTGGCGTTTGGCCCCGCCGTTGTTACGGCATAGGCGTGGGATCGAGACGTACCAGTGACGGATGCATGCGGTTCGCCGGCTTAGGAATAAAGCCAATCTCATAGGAAGAACTAGTATTCGTGTCACGCATTTATTAGTGCACCGTGGAACCGGCGACCTTCCACCTCCCCTAGGGCTGGAAACCTCGGAACCCGGTCACATGGTGTACAGTCTGGAGGGTGTTTTTGTCACTGAGAGGTCTTCAATGGGTTTCATCAGTCTATTTAAGTCTATATTAGTTGTGTCCATAGTAGACAGCTGTCTGGTCAATGATATGCTTGGCCCATAGGGCATTCACCTTATTAAGAATTCCTGATATTAACACTGCTTCTGCATTTGCCTCTGCACACTAAGAAATAAATGGTGTATGTAGGTTTGAACATACACCCTTATAGGTATACCGCCCTTTTAACATACGACACCTTTTAGGTGTGACTTTAAACCATTGGGGTGTAAATCATTTGTAGGTGTAAATCTACACCTATCATGATTTACACCCTGTAAGTGTATTATTAACTCATAGGGTGTAACAACTTTATGGTATGATTTTACACCTAAACAAATTTAAAGTTTAGAGTGCATATTTAAACTCTTAGGTGTACATAAAAGAGGTGTTTATTAAAACACAATTACACTTGCACTCTGCAAGTGTTTAAAGAAACCTTAGGGTTATTACTTCACACTTGTAGATCATGGATCATTCCATTTCATCGGCAAAGGATCCGTGAAAGGTTCCCCCTCTTTTCTCGTGTCTCGCGCAATTAAGAAAGAAGAAAGTTTTCTTTCTTGGCTTTGCACAGAGGCAACACCATAGTTTCAGGGCTATAGCATGGTCAGCTGTGTGACAGTTCGGATTCAGGGAATGTCGTCATGAGGCCTTAAATCAATGTGTGCAACGGAATTTATAATTAACGCGGGAAAAGCGATGGGAATCGCCCCGTCACAAACATAATTCCTAGAATCCTATTTTATCTTACTTTTCTGACTATGATCAGGTTGGGAATAGTAACCAGATGTTGGTTCACTTAAGAGTTAGTAAATGAGGTTATTTCCAGGGCTGGAAATGACTATAGAGATTGGAACTTTATCCAACTTAAATAAAGTTGATTGTTGATATTTTCTGTATTTTATTGATCTGTAAAACAATGGATACTCCATTCGGAGAATATTGGTGGGTTGCCCACCGGGTTTCGCTACAGCAGTCGGGCTTTGTCCAGACTGGACTATGCCATCTCGATGTGGGCTGAATTCGTACGGAGTAACTGTGTTTTTCCGGGTGTCGATCGGAGGAATCGACTGCTCGATTCGCCAGTAAACTGATCACCACTTGACTACTTGAAGTTTCCATCGGTTAATTCGCCACTTGTGATCCTTTTAACCGAACTGTTCGGAAAAGAGGGGAGAAAAGTGTCCATCTACATCTAGTTGTGTCCGAATGACACACTTTGATTTAACCTAAACATAACACAAACTTGTCTATGCAGATTATTGTTGAACAATGATCTGCCACTTGTGACTAAACAATTAATTAAAATAAATAAATAAAGAGAGTGAGGGTTGACCACGTCGACTCATGCACCTTGACCTGAGGGTGGAAGTGACTTGTTCCTAGTCCAAATTCCATGCCTTGGCCTGAATTTCAGAGAGAAACTAACCCTAGAAATCTTACATAACGGTTCACAATACCGTTCTAACCAATATTAACGTTATTACTTACATTTGGTGGCTTTCTGTGGACAGCGGAATGAAGATTGAAGGTTCGAATAACCGTTCAAACGTTCGAACATGGGGGAAAGTACAAGAGAGTAGAGACTTGAGGAGTTTCCCTGATGATAACTCGGAATTCCGAGTTACAACTTGCACTAAAAAGGAATACATGAGCCTTGTGTCAAGTGACACGAATCGTTATCCAAATGTAACGATTCCCCATCATCAAGTGATGATACAACTGTAAATGGGACACAGAAATGACGCTAACGTGGATCAGTCGACGCGGTCGCATTGACAACTGCGTGGAAAGACTAAAAACCTCTCTTTACGGCCCCCTTGACAACCGATAAGAAAGTCAACTAACCTCCCAAAATCCAGTCCTGATTGTGACCTTGACCACATTCAAGAAAGAATAACTCTGCTTCCTTTTCATGCGCCTTGACTCGTTGCTAGGAAGTTCACCTAAGGCCCTAGCAAATGCACTCATCTAACACTTGATTTATGGTCAAGCACACGATGTGAAATATAACACTTCCTAATCACATATTAGGCCAATATATACACTTTCTTGGTAAACCAAGCCAATACACTGGAAAAAAAAACAGTTGCAAATTGTAAATGAATTAAATTTGTTGTAAAAAACAACTATGCGTTACATTTACGGTATTAAAACCACACTTTAAATAGCTTTTATAAATTTTGTAAATTGTGGTTTTACAAGTGTTTGTAAACTTAAATGTAAAGTAAATAAAATTTTTACAATAAATTTAATAACCTAAGTTTTTGTAAATCTATTTTTTTTCCCAGTGATAAGAGATTGTAGTCAGTCACCCATATTGTAGTCAATCAACCATGTTTGTTTTGTTTCAGTATCAGAGCGGGGGGTTCTGTGCGGAAACAGGGGTTTATATACAGGTTTCCTATGCATTGTGGGTAAGGATGGGCAAATTCCCTCCTTAACCCAATCGTAGGAGTTTG
>JAQIXT010000895.1:0-22270 GCA_034700445.1 Stenotaenia linearis | reverse complement strand
ATACTTTGAATCAGTTGATGTAGAAGATAAAAATGAAATTCAGAAGGCTTTTGTCAAAGTATACCAAAATACCTACTGTAATTACAAATCTATAATCAATTTTTACTACATAGATTGTAAGTGATGGGGCATTTGTGGCAGGTCATTACCATGCAATTAATATGTTGCAAAATGCAGGCATTCAGCCATACCTTTACTCCTGTGATTATGAAAGTGAAATTAATATTGAAAACTTGCATAATTTTACTGACATAAGAGGTGTCAGTCATGCGGATGACATGCATTTTCTATTTGATTGCCGGAAAAATTATCTATTTCATTCTGATTCTGAAATTCTCAATAATAAAATAGAAGAAACTTTTCTAAATATATGGATAAATTTTGCACGAAATGGGTATGTAATACAGGATTATCAATAGTCTGGATTCCTCCAATTTATTTAAAAAATTTTTAAACTCAGCTGAAGAATTGCAATGGGTATCAGAAATCCAAACTGATACCAAACTTAAATTTGGTGTCAACTTAAAGCATTGTAATTCACTTTTTATTTTTAAACAATAATAGAACAGAACATAGAACTGGAAAATTATGAATTCTATCAATTACATCCTTAAGTGATCCAGTTACAGTAAATATTTTACTGTCTTAAATTGTTATAAATCCTTCGGTCACACAATAAATCCTTCAGTCAAACAATAACTCTACATTATTGGTCTAACCAATACTACCAGCAAAAGAGGAAAATGGACTTTTTCACTATATGGTATCTTCATTTGAAATTTCCTATTAGAAATGAAATTGATTGTGGCCTTTGACCTAACAAAAATTCATAAAGGGTTAATGATACAAGTAGAAGAAAGCATGATTCAGTCAATTGTTCATCATTTACTATTTTAATATTTTTCATAAACAATGCATCTGACCCATGTAGTCATTATTGTATCCAGTAGTAGCTTAGGCAGAATTACCTCCCTTTCCTTAAGTCTCTTTGTGAAAATTAAATTTTTAACTAAGACTTTTTCTTAGAGCTTGACAACATTTCAAGTCATTTGTCTAATATTTTGTGGTCTAAAAGATAAAAACTTAAACCACTTCTGTAATGAATTTTACTCAATTTATGAAAAAAATCAAAGGAATCTAGACTTCCAGCAGTTCTGTTCATATTGATGAATTTTGGTTAAATAGTTTTAAAATGTCATTTCAGCACACCTAGCCATGATAATCTGAATGGGGAGGTAATGTGGATGCCATCAATTCCTGGAGACATAAAGGTTTATCATCTTAATGAAACTATAACAGTACAATATCCTGAAGATGGAAATAGAAAAATTGATTTTTGGCTTAAACAACTACCAAAAGCAATTGTTAATCAAGGAAAACTAATACAATTGACATTGTGATACTTTACATACTGCTATACCGATGCACAATACTCTGTTATGGTGAAACAAATTAATTATTAAATCAATTTACGATTATAATCCTAAGATTATACGTAGATACATTTAAAAAATATGATTTTTTGGTTTTAAATTAAAGGTTGTCCTCAAATTAAAGCTTCATATACTGTATGTAATTAGTTAATTTTAGTTCCAAGTTAATTTAAATCAGTTTAATATATTTTTACCATTAAATTGGCTATGGAGGTCAATGTGGCGTAAGTGATAATCGTGTGCATATCACGTGACGTGCAAACTACCTATTATTGAACTATATAAGAGATTGTACTTTGCTAATAAAATTGTGACGGTTGGAATGGCGAGTGCACGTCGTCTGCGCCCGTCGCCGTAACGACCAACCATAGTAACGGTTGGAAACCCGTTTAATTCCCCATAATTCAGTATTTGTCTATTTATTGGATCGCAATAAATATTTCTACTAATTCAGATGTATAGAATCCGAATCTGACATCGAAATTATGATCCAAGTACAACTTTACTCGTGATTAAACATTTATTGTAGTTAACCCTAACGAGACGTGTGGTCCAGAATTGGACCAACAGTCAGCAGAGGACTCTGCTCCAGGGATTTAATCCCTTTAGTACGATTGGAGTTTGGCTAATCCTAAACCCCTACGATTAAGTTAAGGAGGGATTTTGCCCAACCTTGTGACGGTTCGGATTCAGGGAATGTCATCATGAGGCCTTAAACTAATGTGTGCAATGGAATTGGTTATTAATACGGGAAAAGCGATGGAAATCTCCCCATCACAAACATAATTCCTAGAATCCTATTTTATCTTATTTTCTGACTATCATCAGGTGCGGAATAGTAACCAGATGTTGGTTCACTTAAGAGTTATTAAATAAGGTCATTTCCAAGATTGGAAATGATAGTCGAGATTGGAAACATTATCCAACTTAAATAAAGTTGATTGTTGAGATTTTCTGTATTTTATTTACCTGTAAATAATATTCTCCGAAATCGCAGAATATTGGTGAGTTGCCCACCGGTATTCGCTACAGCAGTCGGGCTTTGGCCAGACTGGACTATGCCATCTCGATATGGGTTGAATTCGTATGGAGTAACGGTGTTTTTCCGGTGTTGATCAGAGGAATTGATTGCTCGATTCGCCACTAAACTGATCGCCACTTGACTACTTGAAGTTTCCATCGGTTAATTCGCCACTTGCGATCTTTTTAACCGAATCGTTAAAAGAGAGGAGGAAAAGTGTCCATCTAAATGTAGCAGTGTCCGAGAGACACACTTTGATTTAACTAAACTAAACGAGCACAAACATGTCTGCGCAGATCATTGTTGAGCAGTGGTCTGTCACTTGAACTAAAGAATTAATTAACTAGGTAAATAAAGAAAGAGAGCGAGGGTTGACCACGTCGACCCACACGCCTTAACACGAGGATGGAAGTGACTTACTTCTTATCCAAATCCCATGCCTTGACATGAATTTCGGAGCGAAATTAACCCTAGAAATATTATATAACGGTTTACAATACGGTTCTAATCAATATTAACGAATAAATCCACAGTCACGATACATGGGGGCCCATCCGGTATGAATCATTTCGGAAACCTCAAAATTTGCATTTTCTTTCACTTGTGCAAAACGAGTGAAAATTTAAAAATTACTAATTTTTCTTGTGTAGAACAAGAAAAATTCCTTAAAAAACGTTTTATTTGCGTTAAGCAAATAAAAACCCTTAATTTTGTTTCACTTAAGCACAGTTTAAGTGAAATTTTTAAATTTTTCAACGTTTTTACCTATGTAAAACAAGTAAAAATAACGAATTTTGTTTTTATTGAATTTATTCAAGAAAAACTCTTCAATTGTATTTTTATTTGACTATTTCAAATAAAACAATTCACAGTTGAACTTTGACCTACTTTTCAAAGTTCAGAAATTCTTGGAAATAGGATTAAACACCTGCTACAGACGACTTACTTTCCATAACCCACTCCTTAATCCTTTGAAAGAAGTAACTCATCACATTCTTAAAGTGTTAAACTTTAAGATAAAACTTTATTTCATAAATAATTTTATTTTGTGAATTTTTAATGATTTTTCATCACTATCAGCAGTCGATTAACCTGTTCAAAAGTTCCAAAAGGAAGTTTGGGCAAACAAACTTCCAAAGTCACGCTCGATCGCAGAGATCGATCACGTGATACCTCAAGGGGTCGCCGAACTCCTGTCAGGTTAACTGAAGGTGTGGTCACAACTGCAGTAACAGCAGCCACTGCTGCAGCAACTGCAGCAACTGCAGCAAAAACCACTACTAAGGCAAAGACCAAGACTACAAAAGCCTTACTGCCTCGTCATCAGCATCTGACCATTGTGGTGATTTGAAAGGCAAATCGCACACTTCTAGCCAATGAAGTCGCTCATAGCACGACATCTTCAACCCGGAACATGTAGCGTATGTACCCGAAAGCACGAATAGGCTCGCCCACGAGTCATGTGACTCGAATTTGCCTCTAAGACGAAAAGCATCTAGAGAAGCAGACTTAATAACGACTTGAAACCAACAACATCCCTTGTTCCTTTGGTTCCCAAGTTACTTGAGTTAACCTAATTGAAAGTTGTCTTACAACTACAATTATCAACAGATTTCAATCTAGTGATAGATTCACTATCACAAGAACACTTCACACACAACTAGTACAGCTAGTCTTGTGTGCCAACAGCCAAGAAGTCAGTCTTACGCAGCACTACTGCATAAGCATTCACTTGCGGTCCCCCCTGGACCTCAGAGTGAGATCATAATCACCCCTAGACAATCAGGACAACATCAAGCAGGAAATAATTGCCTTACAATTATTTCCCATTTTATTTCTGCATTTATTTGTGTCGGTTATAAGCAACCAGCTAGTTGCTTAGCAACTCCCCAAGAAGGGGAGAATTCAGACGACACGTGCCAACGCCTGAGGCAAGCCACCTCAGATGTGAAGATTTCGTTTAATTATTTAACGTTAATTTAGTTCTTTGATTCATTATAATAATTCTAGTCATGTTTAATCTTCATTTTATTGTTCTCTTTTTGTGTGTAATTTAAAGAATAAAAGTCATTGTTCGAGTTAAATCTTACAAATAGCCTAAATTATTTAAGTACGTTTCGGATCGAGACACTTGGGGGGCCCGTCCGTACTTAAATTTAAAAATTAAATTTAAAACCTTAAAACGTCTTTTTACTGTCAAGGAAATGGCTTCCAACGAAGAACCAACTCTAACAAAATTGCGTAGCGGAAAGATATTCAAAGGTGTACATCACCAAGTAGAAGAAACTCAAGATCTTGACAAAGATCACACAACAGTCATCGATGATAACTTTGATCCAGAAGTTTTTCAATTCCTGTCAGCAGAGGAAATAGCAAAAGGAATAAGTCCTATTCCGCCAAATCCTCCACTTTCACCTCGATTTCGCCCATCAGGAAAAGGCAGCGCTTTTAAGCCTATCACACCTGACGATTTATCAACAGAGGCTGATAATACGCCGAGAAAAGTTCCTTCACGTAAAGGTACACCGAGTACGATTCTGCCACCTTTACGACTGCCTTCACGACCATTATCACCACAGGAAAAAGAAACTTTAAAAGATATTAAAGCACAGTTTGACGCTTTCTACACGAGAGTATTAAGTCAAACCGCGACCCCTGTTCCTTCACCGATTCCTGCACCGAAACAGGTTAAACAAAGTGTGAAAATTCCACATTTATCAGCAGCACAAGCGGCTGCATTAAGGGCAAAAATATCCCACGATATGTCAAACGAAAATGACTTGTTGCCACCAGATCAAACGGCAAATAGCGCCGAACAAACGGATTTTTTAGGTAACATGCAATCAACGAGTGGTGTACAACATCAACTCCACAAGACAATTCTCAAAACGAAGACAATATCAATGTATCAGGGATTCCGCCTAAAAGGAGTCGACCAGCAGTTAATCCACTTGTTGATCAAGTAGAGGAACTAATCAGAAAAGCAAATGACAGACGTCAACAAGCTTACATGCAACAGACGGGAAATGCAAACATTCCCACCACGTCAACTACCAATGTGACGATTGTGCGACCACTGAACTTGCAATCTTCAACAGCATCAAGTAGTGGTAGTACTACTACAAACACGACCAATTCTCTTCCAAATAAAGGAATTGCGTCAACATCACAAAGCAACTTTGCTTTCACTGACGTTAATGGCATCATTGTTCATCCAAGTTCAATTACTACGGGGCAATCAATCCAACAGGCATCCAGAACATCGAACTTGAATTTCATAAACGCGTCTAGTACAATTGGACATGCAGGATCATCAACGAATTCTACAATGAATTCAGGTGCATTTAATATTTCAAACATGAATATGAATGCAAATGCAACCACAGGAAATTTGAATAATAGTCCTACTGGACATACGCATCATTCAAATTCAACATACTCAGGAACGCAAGGAAATATTCCACGAAATTCTAATGCGAGTACGTCGCCAGACACATTTGTATATGTGAAAGATTTGGAGTATACACCTCCAAGAGTCCTTACATACAAAGTTAGAATGTCGGATTTAGTATCTCAATTAAAGACTAAAATCCATGACACACAATTGATACGAATTAACATACAAAATCAGTCATTAATGCAAGTACCATTAGAAAATGATAGATCACTACAAGATCAAGGCGTCTATCCAGGAGCAATGATAGATTTGCTATACAAACAAAGAAGTACACCGTCTATACATCCAAGCAGATCTAACACGCCGACGCCACCACCAGCTCCTGCAGGTGGACTCAACGCAGCCAATCTGGAAGCAACAGTGACCAGACTGCTGCAACAACATGATCTGATCAAACCAGATCCAAGAAAAGCATTAATTGAGAGGATGGACCTCTCTCCCTACCTTAGTTCCGCGTTCACATGGAATTTCCAAGAAATTTTGCGTATACCGCAAACCCACCCATTGAAGTTCGATGGTCATTGAAATCCAGGAACCATGTTCTTGGACGAATGTATGAGAGTTGCACGAGCAGCACACGCCAGCCCGTACGACATGGTGATGACTGGAGCGCCAGCACTCCTGCTAGGGTCAGCAAGAGAATGGTACAACACCAGGCGTTACAAAGACTGGGACGAACTAGTTTACGGTTTCATACAATTGTATAGCGAAGGCCACGACGAACGAATGAAGCGAGTCAACGCTTTTAAACAATACCCAGGTGAAACATTAAGAAAATGTATTGACAGAGCTGAAGCTCTCTTCCAAATGGTGCCAGGGCGAATTAGCGATTATGATCAGCTAAATCGCGTATGGCAAGCATTAACACCACTTTCTTAAAAAAGTGCTAATGGACGCAGGAGCACCGGATATAGTTTCTTTCATACAATTGAAAGACTATCTCACTCAACTACGACGAACTCGATCGTCGTTATTATTCAGCAATGTCAAAAAAAGACACAGATGAAGCGAAGTCCTTTCAGGACAAGCTTGCGAAACGACAACTGAAGAAAGATGGGATGTTATACCCCTCATCGTACTTCGAAACCGATATAACCGAAGAACAGGCTCGAGCAGCAGTCGACCCAACTAAAAAGCCAAATCTGTTAGCGGAATCAAAGAAGCCTTGGACAGCAGCGTACATCGCTGAAACCGAGGAAGATAAAGAAGGAGAAACTACTCCTGAAACAACCAAGGAGGAAGAGGCTGAACCTGAAGAAGAGGTTATTTGGCCAATTCACGGAAAAGATGAAGAGGACCAACCGTTCATCTTACACTCGTATGTTTCTCAATTCACAACAAATTGGAAATCAAATAACAACAAGCCAGGTTTTGACAAAAACAAGCCATTCAAAACTCAAATTTCCCACAGAAAAACAGTGAACAGAAATTTGTACCAAAATTTGTGCCAAAATTTTTGCCAAAACCACCAACACAAGCACCAATGTTGCGCTATGGATGTGGCTGAGAAGGTCACTTTGCTAGGGAATGCCCTCGCAAGAAAGAAAAAGAGAAGAAATTTGCAGCGTACACAGCTGAAATTTCTGGACTAAAGGCAGACCTTAAGTCAATGCTGGACGATATCAAGACGATGTCTGATACGTTCACAAAAATCTTGAAGCTGTCAAAGTAGAGGACACTGGGACCTCTACCGAGACAACCAATTTGGTTGCCCAGCCCAACAGTACTGAGTTGATTACAACTCTCTCTAGCACAGTTGAAAATACAACAGAGCTAATGGAAACTGATCAGGAAATGCCTGAATGGTTATAAGAATTACCACAAATCTCTGACGATAACGTCATAGACAATATTACATGTTTTGCTATAAACATCGAACCAGATATGCCAAAATTCAAGGAAATTTAGATTCAGGAGCTAGCCGTTGTTTCATCGGAGAGAAACTAGCAGAACGACTCGGAATCAAGGACCAAATTAGACCTTTAGGTTCAAATTTGAAAGTCCAAACAGCAGGGAAAATTGTTTCACCAGCTGGAGTACTTTACGTACCATTTAAATGGGATTTCGGTAATGATATACACCCATTTATCGTGTTACCGCACGAAACAGAATTACTGTTGTACGGTAACAAGCATTTGACAAAATCAAAAATATGCTTGTAGAGGCGGGAACCGGATTTACAATGCCCATTCGTCATCCACACTGATGCCAGTAGAACAGGCTTAGGTGCGGCACTCATGCAACAGCATGAAATTAATGGCGAAAAGATGTTAGTACCAACGATGTTTATTAGTCGTAAACTCCAAGGAGCTGAAAGAAATTACTTCAGGTACCGAACTGGAATGTTTGGCCGTCATTTGGGCCATTTGGAAATTCCGACCAATTTTGGAATTCACCAAATTTACGGTTTGGACAGACCATCAAGCCCTAAAGTGGCTAATGGCATTAAAAGAGCCAGCAGGCCGATTGGCCAGATGGCAACTCGAACTGACCTTATATAATATGGACATCAAGTACAAACCAGGACAACATAACGTGGTAGCAGACGCGCTTTCGCGGGCACCCATTGATGTACCCGAACCAGACGAGGAGGATAAACTCGTCTACACTCCCTTATCATTTTGTCCGTTCCGGTCAACCCCAATCATTTAAAAAGGCATAGTGAACGATTAAATTCATTCATTATTATAATTGTCCTTGGACCATTGCACCAAGGAAAGCTAATTGTGAGAGAAGCAATTCTTTTGCAATCATTTTTGGTTTTAGTTTATTCGATCTAATAAATAAATTCTTGTGTGGAAATAAACGATATTTCCTGTTCTGATATTTCTGGGTGATTTATTCAAAAGTAACCCTAATTCTAACAAGGTAGAAAAGGAAGAAATTCCAGCCACGACACCTCTATTAATAAAATATGACACACGAATCATATTCAATGTTTATTATTTATTTACATAAATTGCATACGTACAAAAAACAGTATTAAAAAAGTTTATAAACAATTGATAAAATGAGGGCTCAAATGGCAGTCCTGAGATTTTGTAATTTTAAATAAGTTATTAACTTCTCAAAAACATACAAAAAAATGTTTAAAAAAAAATTACCCAAAAATATTTTGGCACATGGGATTATAAATATCGAGAAATATAAAAATCAACTATATAAATAAAGCAACAAATTAAATGGCATTGCAAAAAGCATAAAAAAGAATCCTTTACAAAAGGATTTTTAAAAACTTCTGTATAATTAATAATACACAATATACAATTCTAAACTAATAAAAAGGAATAAATAGACATTTATAATGAAGAAAACAAAACAAAAGTAGGCCAAAAAGTCTTTTACACAAAAATATTCACAAATATTCTTCATTGCATTTATTATTTTTTACTGTCGATGCATCTGGTAATTCGCCAATGTCCTTAAAAACGCCAACTAAACTTTCAAAATTAGGTCCCCAGTTCAGTAAATAATGCCATCCAAGATGATGATCTGATCTATTACAAAGTTTATAAGATAAATCATCGTCGGAAGCAACTAAAGTACTTAGTGAACCGTGGAAAGAGTCAAATCCATTGTAGTTTTTAGTTGAACCCACTTCGTCATCATCATCTGCCTCATCTTCATTTTCTTCAGCTAATTTTGAAAAAATCATATTGCCAGGACCCAAATCGGTTCCGTATCCAGCTCCTCCACACCTGGGAACAATTCGTTCATAGTTATTATCGTATTCAAACTCCGAACATGTAAAAGAATCATTTCCACTTTCATCACTTGAAGAATCCTGTCGTTCCAATAATTCTGTATTTGTCTCTAAGAGCTCCGCCATTTTGTTCTGCACTACCGAATTTCTTCCACCATCATCACTTGAGGAGGAGACTGCATCAAGAGTACTGACCAGACTTGAATTTCTAGGTCTTGTGTTTAACCGATCAATATCCTCAACAGTAAGACCAATACTCACAGACCCATTGTGACCTGGAGGTATTTTCTTATCCTTTCTTATGATTCCTGGACGAGGTTGAATGTTCGATTGAATGCTTCCTGTGCTTTGGCTCAGTTGACTCACTGGACTATTTAAACTTCTTTCTGAATTTGTGACACCTGTCACCCTTTGAAGAGCACACTGTAGTGGGCGACCGCTGATGTCATGTAGTGTTAAAATCCTCGGTGTTTGCTGGGATAATTCACTTGATGGGCTCAGGCGAGCCAATGGGGTGGTAGTTTGCATTTTTAACATATTTGCACTTTCTCTGACAGCCGGTGATTGGTTCATCAAGCAACATTGGGGGCTCATTCTTGCTACACCATTGCTAATAGACTGGAATTGATGATGATTGTGTTTATGAAAATTTGGAATATGATTGCTGGTCTTGTATTTACGAATGTTGCCATCTCTGTAACCTTTATAATGATATACCACATCGATATCAGAGGGTGCGATACTACTTGCATTTTCCAAATCATAATGTTCAGGTGCCTCCATGTCACTTATTACACTTTTGTTATTGTTATTTCTGTTATCAGCTAATAATGCACATTCATCTGTTCGATATGATACAATTGCAGGAGATTTATTGATAATTTCCCGTTCAATGATATCTGGTCTTTGAGGAATATCTCTATCACGGGGCTTTTTTACCTCATGGCCTTGGTTTCGCATCATGTCTTCTGTATTAACATTGCCATTCTCAACTCCATTAAAGCCTCTATCTTGGTGACTGGGCCAATGAGAATCACCAAGACCAGTCGCAAGCATTGTAGCCACATTTGTTTTGGTGTGATGAGATGATGGACCCCCTTCTGTTTTATCTCGATTTAGTTTTCTTCTCCGAAACACAATAAAGCTTACAAAAATAGCTACCATCAGTATGACAAAGAATGTTATGACTAAAGTGACTCCAACACTCAATGGGTCTGTGGTTGGAGCTCCACGGCTCTGAATTGCTCCCATGCAGCCCCGAAGAAGTTTACCGTGAATCATTGGACGGAATAAACCGTCAGACTTGTCCAGTGCTTGCACTTCACCATTGACAATAAGTGACGACACACATCCGTCGAAAACACCCATGGCATCATTACGACTAATGAAGCTGTCCGATGTTCCACCGATATACAGTTTTGTCAGATAAGGGTCCAAGAAATTATGGGATCTGCTGGCATTCACTGTTTTCTCCACATCATCAATATTAATCACCATAAGACTACCTCGTCGAATTAATGTCACATTATGCCATTCTCCATTGCTAACGTGAATATCAGGAAAAGAAATGTTTGTTCCATTGTTAAACTCGGAGTTGGATTTATATATAATGAAACCGTCAAATATCTAGAAAATAAAATAGTTTAATAAATATTTAAAAATGTAAATTCATTTATTTACTTCTAAAAGTGTGAATTCTGACAGTGATGCTGCATGTAAGAGAAGCCCATTCTTTTTTAGCGTGTAAAATTGCAAGCTGAGCCATTGAGAAATTCTTTCAGCATATCGTTTACTTCTCCCAGACTTAATTCCTTGATAAAAGTGAGGCAGTAATTGATGTCGCCTATACAGTTCGGTTGTCTCCAACTCAACGTAAGTTCCACCAATGAAAGAAAAGGCATCGAAAGCTGCAAAGATTAATTTCAAATTAGAAATACAATTTAATTTTAATTTAGAGGTCTCACCATTGGAACAATCCGTTGCAACCAAACCATTTGAGCACATTGAATTCTCACTGCAGGTATCACCTTTGCATGACAACCTTGGACATGTATTTGAAGTTCCCAAATATGCCACTGGTTGGTTCAGATCCAAGTATTTCCCATTAACTAGTACATTGCGTAAACATCCAACAAAATCGTCCGTTAAAACTTGTCCTGGTCTTTCCACTATCGCTTCGGCAGTTCGGACTCCACCAATGTAGAAAAGTTCATTGTTAAAATTGAAAGCTGAAGGATAAATAACAATTTCGCGAGAACATTTTGAATTTCCCGGAAGACAATCCTGGCAATTCAAACCATTGTCATGACATCTGGTCACCGTCAATGACAAAACTTTGCTTTCAAGTGAAACAACAATACGATACCATTTTCCTGGTTCGATTTTCTTATTAATAACAAGTGAAACGATATTGAATGACCTTAAAGATGCCATTGAGAACTTAACACGATTGTTGATCAATTCCAGAGCTAGAAAATCAGACTGACCTCCCGTCTGAACTCCATATGTATACGCAATAAGTCCATTCGATTGAAAAGTAGAAAATGTCACAGCAATATCATTAACTATCTGTGGCAATGGTGGGAATGCCATGTAGCTCATTTGTCCAAATCCTTTAGAAGAATATTCACAATACAGCCCGAAAAATCCTTGCAGACAATTACATTTGAAGCCAGTAAGAAGCCAGAAACAGGTTCCTCCATTTGAACATGGATTTGGCGAACAACTTACAGACATGCTTTCACATTTAGGTCCTTGAAAGCCAGGCTGACATAAACAAGATGACTCTGACCCAGAAATAGGCTGACATGAGCCTCCATTAAGGCAAACGCAATTGTCAATTTCTTCTTCCTGACACAATAGTCCGTGTTGGTTAGTGGCACATTTACATTCAAAGTTTTGTTCTTGCGAGACACAGGTACTTCCCATACGGCATGGATTTGGCACACAAGGATCGAGTTTATCCTCACACCTCATTCCTTTGAATTTAATCAGGCATTTGCATTTGTATTCATGGATAGTTGTAGGTGTTGTTATAATTAACTCAGGAGTGTCGATCGACGATAATGTATTGTATATGAAAATGTCATCGTCACATTGTCCCTCATTTAAACATGGCACATCTGAACATGGTTTGTAGCCAATAATTACTTGGTTAACACTGATTGCTGTTTTTAATAAATAAATCTTGCTTTTGAGTAATTCAATCAGTTCTTTATTGGTCACGTGGGTTTTTGGATTTCGAAGTGCAGAAATGAAAAGATGAGTGTCATTTCCACTCTGGTTGATACCATTTAAACCTCCATAATATCCTTCTGATCCAAGAATCTGAGTCAGTATTTTGAGAAATTTCAAATATTTGTGCTTGACAAATTGATATACACTCAAGTTGCCAATTTTAATGTTTACAAAGTGGTTGATGGTTATTTTACTAAAAGTTGAAAGGTTTAAATAAAAAGATGATGTTACTGTTGCATGTTTTCCATCATTGGCACTAACTACAATTTTTTGCTTAGTATTGTTTATCAGACTGTGTAAATTCAAATTACATTTCTCACTAATGGTCAATCCCTGGATGTTACTGCTATTAACCATGGAACATCGGTAATCATTTGTAGTATCAAGATCTAAAGGATGAATATTGGCCAATCCTGTCTTGTAAATGATGCCTTCCATTCCTCTGATGATAATGGTAGCGTTTCTTGGAGTACTGGGACTGTCATTTTCATCAGCAACAATTACATTTATCGCAAATGTTTGCTTCAGTGGTGGTTTTCCAGAATCGACCACATCAACAGTGAATGACAACTGTTGAGTGGTTTCTCTGTCAAATGTCATTGTAGTTGATATGATTCCTGTTGTAGACTCAACGATAAAAGAACTTGCGTCTGCTCCTCCACTAATGATATACGTAAATGGTGGTCCATTTTTGGCTGAATCTAAATCACTTGCTTTTAGCACCATTACCGTTGTCCCAGGCGGTTTGTTTTCAGATACAGATCCCACAAGGTTATTTTCGTAAATAAATGGCGGATTATCGTTGATATCTTCTATCGATATTCGAACCAAAGTAATTCCTTTCTGAGGTGTGATTCCTTGGTCTATTGCACTAACAGTCAAATTGTAACTGGACTTTGATTCTCTGTCTAGCTTCTTAGCAGTTGTTATGTGACCTGATTTTGGGTTTACTTCAAATACCGAATCAACATTGCCAGATATGATTGAATAAATGAACTGGCTTTTTCTTGAATTAAAATCGCCATCGGATGCATCGACGTTCACGACTGAATATCCAATTGGAACATCTTCTGCCACACTAACTTGATAGATGGATTTTCTAAAAACTGGTGGATCATTGACATCTTGAATAGTCACAGTCACGCGTGCCTCATCAATGTCATTTCCCCTAATCGATCCATGGTTCTTGGCAATCACAGTGAATATAATTCTCGATACTCTTTCTCGGTCCAGTTTTCTTGCTACACGAATATGTCCAAGACGAGAATCTATTGAAAATCCCTTATCTGCATTTGGTCCAATCATCACATATTCAATTTCGCCGTCTGGTCCCTTGTCTCCATCTGCAGCAAGCAGTGTGCCAACTGATGTGCCAATAGTTGCCGATTCGCTAATCGTAAAGTGGAATATGGGGCCAACAAATTTGGGATAAAATTCATTGACACCCCTTAAGTAAATTGTGACTCTGGTTGAAGTATACTGAACAGAATCAGGATTTGTCGCCAAAATATCAAGGAAATAGATTGATTTCTCTTCGTAGTCCAAACTGATTTTAGATGCAATTTCTCCACTTTGTGTATCAACTACAAAAACATCCTTTCCATCGCCACCTGTAATGCTGTACAAAACTTCAGCATTTCTGCCAGAATCCAAGTCTGTCGCAGTAACTGACAAAATTATCACTTCAGGATCTGAATTTTCACTGACAAAACCATTATAGGTCTTCTGCAAGAATATTGGAGGATTGTCATTAATGTCTGTAACAACAATAGTGATTACGGCATAAGAACTCTTGGATTCAAATCCTCCATCAGTTGCTGTTACATTGAGGTGATAGTTTTGCAATACTTCATAATCCAAATTTTTGATCATCCTAATCGCGCCTGTAAACTTATCAATATCAAATGCTTGTTCACTGTTGCCATTAATGATGTTATATTCGACTCTGCCATTTAATCCTCGATCCTGATCTGTTGCTTGGATGACAATTATGGTTGAATTTACTTTTTCGTTCTCAGGAATTATAACTTGGTAACTTGCAGTATTAAATACCGGAGCATAAATGTTTTCACCTGTAACTACTAATGTGATTGTTGTGTTTGATTTCAATGGCGGAGTACCATTATCTTTAACTTGAATGTGCAATTTGTACCATTTTCCCTCATTGTAAACCAATGATGAAGTGACTGTAATGAGACCGGTTGATTTATCAACATTGAAGAATTCGGATCCATTCCCACCAATGATTTTCATCTCCGTGACTATATTTGCATCCACTTCCTGTTTATCATTGACTTCTATCTGCATTATGCTTGTACCTATTATTGCCGATGATAAGACTGGTGTCATGATGTCGTTTGATTTAAATTGTGGCGGGGATTTGTTATCATTGATAATTTTTATAGTGACCGGGCATTCCGTGTGTAAAGATGGTTTTCCTCTATCGCTTGCTACGACTATCAAACTGAATTGATTTTCTAGTGAATTTGATTGATTGCTTCCTAATTTTTTGAGTTCTATTTCTGATTTGCTGAATATATCGCCTGAAGTTGGATCAATTTCAAAAATATCGGATGGCTGCTTTAAGGAATACATTATGTATGAATTTGGTCCACTTTTATCTTGATCTGTTGCCATCACTCTACCAACAAATGTAATTGTTCTTTGCTGTTCAAAAAAAGTAAATACGTAATTGCTTTTTTCACACCTCGGCGCATTGTCGTTGACATCTTGGATTGTTATTGACAACGGCGTTTCTGCTCTCCACGAACCATCTACCGCCGAAACTTTTAGAATGTATTCATCAGCTAGTTCGCGGTCAACTAAGTCAGCAACAGTTACGTTGCCACTCATAGGATCGATATTAAACTTTCGTCCGGGATTTTCTGTGAAACTGTAGATAGCATTTCCATTGGCTCCCGAATCACGATCAGAAGATGTCACTTGAATGACAAAAGTGCCGATTTTTGAGTTTTCTGTCACATTGGCACTGAATAGTCTTGTGAATCTCGGTGGATTATCATTTTTGTCTATCAAAGTGATCAGAATAGTCGCTGAGCCAGTTTGTGGAGGGCTTCCTTCATCCACAGCTTCGACGAGTAATGTATGAAACTCCATTTCTTCTCGATCCAATCTGCTATTGGTATAGATTTTGCCAGAATGAGAATCAATTGAAAATGCACTCCCAGTGTCTGGATTTCTTCGAATTTTGTAACTAAATTTCCCACTGCTTCCACTGTCTGCATCCAAGGCCTTGACGGTAATAACTGGCAGAGGAGGTAATTCTTCTTCCATTATGTTCACATTATATGTTTGCTGCGTGAATATAGGGGCGTTGTCATTGACGTCAATGATGTTAATTATTAGTGATAGCACCGAGTTCATTGGTGGATCATCTCCATCTTGCGCCTCAATCCAAATTTCATACTGGACAACAGATTCATAGTCCAATAACTCTCTTGCTCGTATTTCTCCCGAATTTTTGTCGATAACAAATGCATTTCCAACATTTCCACCAGCAATTCTGTAATTTATAATATTGACAGAACTAGGTTTAGGAGAATTTGCAATCACAGTGGTCACTATCTGATCATTTATTCCTTCTGGTAAAACAAATTTTGTCTGAGAATTTCCTTTGAACACAGGAAAATTCTTGAACTGTCGCAAATGGATTTTAACTTCAATTGATGTAGATAAAGATGGTTTTCCCTTATCTGTAGCAGTCACTTGCACTTTGAACAGAGAGTCCAAACCAGAAAGATCTTTCCTTGTTTTAATCACACCTGTCTCGGCATCAATTACAAACTTATGCATATCCGATCCACTTAGTTCGTAAGATAAATGTCCGTTAATACCGGAATCAATATCATGTGCAGTAGCTCCAAATACGAAATGATCTTTAGCAATTCCATCCGGCACAAAGACCGTGTATGATTCTTCATCAAAATGTGGTGCATTGTCGTTAATATCTTCAACAATAATAGTTAATGCAGTCGCCACTTGACGAGGATTAGTCAGACTCGAATCTGAGGCAACCACGAGCAAATCGTATTTATTCTGTTCCTCGTGATCGAGAACTCTGCGAGTAATGATGATACCAGTTTTGGCATCAATCTCAAAAGTACCGTCAATATCTCCTTCGATAGAATATCTGAAAATAAATTGAAATTAATATTATTAAAACATTCTGAGAAAATCTTTACCGTATGAGCGAATTCAAGCCAGCATCCATATCAGTTGCCATTACTCGAATCACAGTCGTATTTACAGGACAGTTTTCCATTACATTTGCAACATCATTGGTTTTCAGAAACACTGGGTCACAATCATTCACATCCTCGACAGTTATGTGTACAATTCCTATTCCAGTGAGCCTTGGAGTTCCTTAAAAGAAAAATATTTAAATTAATATTTAAAGAAAAGGTTCGCTTATAGTTAGTTACAAGAGCTGTCTGCAAATGAAGATTTGTTCCCCAGCATGTTTGATTTATCATTGGTCAAGCACCTGATCACTTATTATGTTACTACTGTAACCGAAGAAATAGCGCAATTACATTTTTAGCAATTTGTAAAAGCCCAAACAAGATTTGCCAATGTTATTGCAATTTACAATTGCAGCGACACTTTATCCTTAATAAATAGTTTTAACCTAATATTCTAATTTACTTTAATTAAATTATTTCCTTGGTCCATTTATAATAGGCAACGTCTGTTGACAGGGAGCTTTCCCTTAATGCACTTTTCTCCCTGGCACAAGAAGTCTGCTGCCAGGGAGATTTCCCTCTAATTCATTTTTCTCCCTGACACAAAATATCTGCTGCCTGAGAGTTTTCTCTTTAATGATTTTTCTCCCTGGCACAAGTATGTGCTTCTAAGAAGAAGTTTCTGGCATAAGATTATAAATTATTCAAGTGGAACAGATAGAAGCACGGGGTAGAGGGGAAACAACAGAGTAGGGCAATACTGTTTTAAGGAAACATGATGTTTTAGACCTATCAGTAAGTCTAAATTATAATTATTGATGTTCATCGTCAGCCGGATTGACAAAAATATTGATTTTTATCGATTCATTAATAGATTAAATTTCCCTGGCAATAGATTTTTCTTGCCAGGGAGTTCCCTGGCAGCAAATTTTTCATGCCAGAGATTTCTCCATGTCAACAGACACTTCGTTTATAATAATGGCACACAATAGTCTTGCCACAGGTGCGGTGCTCATACGCCACACACTGTACACCCAACATCCTTTTGCAAGGGCAAGAAATTTAACAATAGCCATGGATCACTTAGAAAAACAAGTACTGCCTCTTGTCCTTACCAGAACTTATCAAACAAATACAATCCAAATAACTCGGAAAGATTTTCCGAACAGTAAAAGTTCAATATTTCTTGGCATCAGGAGAAAGTCTTCAATATAATCTTTCCCACAAAAAAATTTAAAAAGAATCAATATTTCCATTGAAATTAATCGCTATTTCTTCATATTACAAAATTATTTTTACTATATTTTGTATACAGCTCCAATGCATGTCGTTGAAAGGACGTCATTTGGACGTCCAAATTTGACGTCCGAGGACGTCAAATTACTAAGTTAAAATGACGCCATGCACTCAGAAAAAAGTGGTAGCAGATATACAACTTATAAGTTGTAAATTTGGTGCCACAGATTTGAGTACGGTACCTTGAATGATGGTCCTTACACAATGTTGTATTACTAACAACCTCAAGAGTTGCTAAATTACAACCTCTAACAATCTCAACATCTCAATTCACAAGTGAAACGTAAACACAGAAATTTTGCCACAATACCTATATATTTCACTCACCAAATGACTTTACAACTGTTTGTTGCTGTTAATAGCATTAATTCAGTGCAAAACAATGTGGAACATTGGCTGGAACTGTTGGAAAACTCAGTGAAACTTAGATAGGAACAAAATGGCAGCCTGCACCAAGACTTGAAGCTCTGAAATCATGTGTTTGTCAGGTGATCTGTACTTGCACATAACAACAACATTTATGTTTTTACAACATTCGAACTATCTCTCTACAAGGTCTACATTGGCATGGAACTTAGCAGCATTCATGATGCATTTTATTTACAACATATGAATAATTTTGATCGACATACTGTACATGTTGTAAATGGCATCAAAGTGAAAGTAATGTTGCAAGTTTTATTTAGTAAAACTATCTTAATTTATGTTGTAAAAGGTACTGAAAATGTTATTTTTACCTAAATAACAACATAAATACAACTTTTCCACAACATTTTAATAACTTTTTTTTCTGAGTGTATAGTGTCACTTTTGAAGACATTTTTAGACGTCCAATTGCAAAGTTTAATTGACGTCCAGTTCATGTCCAATTGACGTAATTGGGTTGTTAAGTTTATGGGAAATGACATAAATAGTCTCCAACACTACACTACAAGAATAAAACTGTTTTATTTATTTAATGAAATTCTAAATAAATATTAATTACTGTTTCAATTAATATAAATAATGTAGAAACAGTAATTTTTAAACAAAATTGGTTGAGAAACATGGTGATAGAAATTACAAGTTAAAGCAATTTATTATGTCTAAATGTTATTTTGATGGCAATTTTAAATTTCTTAAAATGGTCTTTTTTAAGACTACTTATCACGTCTAAATGAAATTATTTTTAAGGCAGTTTCATATTCCTAAAAATGGTCTTTTTAAAGACTATTTAAGACGTCTTAATGACGTTATTTTTATGGCAGTTTCCTATGGTCTTTTAAGACTACTTATGGCGTCTAAGACGTTATTTTTAAATAGGCTTTTTTTACAATGAGTTTTGATGTCATGCCACGTGTAACAGTGTTTGCAAACTAACCCCATTTGTTAGTAACATGAAATTTCGTTTGATTTAGCGGAATAAATGTAAATCAATGAGATAAATACAGAGAAAAACAATAGCGACCTCAAATTCTGGTTACACAATTGTTTTTATGCACCTTGTTATTTGTTAGCATTTCAAGACCTTTCATTTCTTTACTAATCATTAAAATTCAACTTAAATTGACATGTCTCTTATTTAACTGAGAATGTTAAAGTGTCAAATATCCTTGACTGATCAAAATTTTATGTGTTAAAAAATCAAATAAAAGTAAAATTTGAAGCAAAAAATGACCTAGTTAAGAAATTAATTTGTATTAAAATTTTTTCTTTGATCTAAATAAATTGGCCTACCTATACCATTCACTTCAGATTCTTATCATTGGTAACCAAACAAAGAAAATGATAAAAAAAACTGCAGCTGCGTAATCTGAGGTATACCACCTACAGTAAACTGAGGAAGTGCCGAGGTAAAAATGTTGTTTTCCCCTAAGAATATAGTATTGCGAACTGTGCTTCTAGTCATTTTGCATATATTGACAAGCCTGAGAATAGGGGGAATCAATGACTGATTCCTGCCGTATTGGCGAATGCAGCTCCTATGTAGAAAGAACAAATTGAAAGCAGGCTACTGTCGCACATAATAGGTGTTATGTAGTATAATGTCTCTAACTAATAATAAAATATTTTAAGATGACTAGACAAATCAAACGCTTTCAGGCAAGTATATAAGGGCTAAGACACCAGTCAGTGATTACTGATGATATTGTAGAAGATGAAATAACGATCCGATTAAACTTATTGTTGATTTATTAAAATATTGAAGCCCGATCCCATTTATTCCTAACAAATGGTGGCAGATCGATTGGATTGGATAACCCCAACTCGAAACTTTGATCCTGATAACGTCTTCTTTCGAACAAAAAACTACCAACGCGGTCAAACAAATTGGAAGTAGATAATTCGAAATTAACGCAAAACGGTCAAAATGTCGGATGTTAAGAAAGCAGAATATAAGGCAGATATTCCGAAGTTTAATGGTAAAAACTCCCAAGAATGGGCATTCCTTATGCATATGTTGCTGCAGAACCGTAAGTTAAGTTTAACAATGTATATTGAAAAGGTAGTTGCGGAGCCCAAAAAGGAAGATGATGGTTACGAAAAGAAGTTGCAAACCGATACAGAATGGCTCCAAAAGGATAGCGACGCAAGATTGATCATCTCAACTTCGATCGACGTAAAAATAATTAAACGGTTTGCGCAATTGAAAACGACCAAACAGATTTGGGATAAGATCGAGAAATCTTAT
Organism: Stenotaenia linearis; assembly: GCA_034700445.1. Classification (NCBI taxonomy): domain Eukaryota; kingdom Metazoa; phylum Arthropoda; class Chilopoda; order Geophilomorpha; family Geophilidae; genus Stenotaenia; species Stenotaenia linearis. The sequence goes on along the minus strand of JAQIXT010000895.1, from coordinate 1,250 downwards.
GCTGGAAAAGGCGAAAACATTCAATGAAAAGCAAGAGAAAAATTAATGGATATGCGTATAAATCGAAAAGAAATAGTCGAAGATTACATGGATCGTGTTGAAGGATTAATAGATATGTCGATTACCGTTGGATCAACTATGTCCGACGAAGAAATGGCCAGTTATGCTATGCACGGAATTCATTTCGATCCACAATACAAAACCATCTGCAATATTATTAAAGCGACGAAGAAATTCACGATCGAAGATGTTCGAATGGCGTTGAGAGATCACGAGGATAAGTAATTAGATCGAGGTAAAAAACCTTCTGAAAAATTATTCGTTGCGAACCGATACAATACGAAATGTTTTAAATGTGGAAAATCCGGTTACACAAAAGCTAACTCGGGTGCGGCCAAAGAATCAACATAATTGCAATAAGGAAGGCCATATCGCAAAAGATTGTAAAGAGCCGAAACGTGAAAAATCGCTAACGTGGTGGTCGCGGACATGGTGGTCGAGGACGTGCGGACGCGGACGTGGTGGCGGACGCGGTTATTTCATCAAGCAACTGAATATGGTATTCAAAGAAACTGAACACTCATTTACTTCGGGAAATCCAATTGTCGAGGTATGTTGTAACATCGTTGATGAAGAGAATTGTGTAGAGATCATGCCGGCCGAGACGCATCAAACGCGTCATGCGGAAGGTGCAATTATCGAGGTTGGATGTGATGGCCAAAACAACGGAGATTGTGAGAATCCATGCGGAAACGTGGGTGGCCGAAAATGGCATCAAATTTTGTGATTCGCTACTCATGCGGTGAGTTGCAGTGAAGTGTGCAATGTGGAATTTTGTGAAAACAACCCTATTTTGGATGAAGTTGATGTTTTGTTGGCCGAAAAAGATAAATTACAAAGAATGGTCAAAGTTTCTTTGGTGTGCGTGTTGGAAATATGTATGTGGTGAGAACGAAAAATAAAAAGGAATTCGAAACGGCACTTTATTTAAATAATTCTAAAAAATTATGGCACGATCGATTGGGGCATACAAATTTTGAAGTGTTGAGAAAAATGAAGACCGGAAACTTCGTGCGAGGGTTAAGTTACACGGTGTGACCGGGTTCTGGGGTTCCGGCCCTAGGGAAGCTGGAGATCCCCGGTTCTACGATACACTAATAAATGAGTGACACAAATACAAGTTCTTTACATGGTGTTGGCTTTATTCCTAAGCCGGCGAACTGCATGTATCCGTGACTGGTACGTCTCGA
>JAQIXT010000894.1:0-22355 GCA_034700445.1 Stenotaenia linearis | reverse complement strand
TTTCATTTTCTGGCCTCAAAACTGGCCTAGGGGGTCCCTGTTGCATGCTGGAGGGCAAATTTCGTGTTTTTTCCACAGTCTGACATAAATTTCAATGGCCAAGAATAGCTATTCTGGACATCTATGGCTTGGAGTTGGTCAAATGACTTTATTTGGGGGTAAATTAATGTCTAGTTTCACATTCTGGCCTCAAAACTGGCCTAGGGGGTCCATGTTACGTGCTGGAGGGCAAATTTGGGCTTTTCTACCCTCTTTGACTTGAATTTCAATGGCCAAGAATAGCTATCTTGGACATCCATGGCTTGGAGTTGGTCAAATGACTTTATTTAGGGGTAAATTAATGTCTAGTTTCACATTCTGGCCTCAAAAGTGGCCTGGGAGGTCATATTTACAAGCTGGAGGGCAAAACAACATTGAACTTTTAGTGCACTTTATTTTTGGTTTCCAATTTTTCTAGTTTCAGGATGGATTTTCAAGATAGAGGGGTTCTGATGCCAGAAATGGAAAGCTGGCATGCTCTTTATTATTTGCAAATTGGGAAGAGGGGGGAAAACACATTGAAATTTCAGTGCCACTATCTTACTCTTTGCATTTCTTCTTCTTTTGGGATCCAATCAATCTGAAAAGGATACAATCAGTCTGATAATTAAAATATTGCACCCTCTTAAACATTTCACCATTTTAAAGGCCATCCTTAGAAAGCTACAAACAAACCACCACAGATAACCACCACTGATAACCACCAAGAATTGATAACTAAGTGATTTGAAAGTTTAAATTTGTAATTTATTTGTAAACCAAAGTGGTAAAAAAATAAAAGAATAAAAGCACTAAAAATTGAAATCTAGTAAATCATTTTATTTCTAACTAATTACAACGTTTCTATTTCTGTACAATTACATAACTCGAAAATTTAATTCTCATTTTCGTAATGTTTAGGGTCTTTGCGTTGACGACGTTCGTGATCCTTTTTCGCCCAAGTTAACAAAGTGTACGTGAACAGAAAAGCTAGAAAAAGGAATTCGATTCATAAATAGAACATTTATATTGCGAAATTAAATTCTTACGTGGTGCGACGTAAAATAGTTGATCCTTAACTCGACGCATGAAGTTTGGAATTCCTTGCGATAGAACGCCAGCCAAGGCATTTTGCTCGTGAGCAGAGATCTTGAAGCTCACGATGCCGCGCATCTTCGCTAGTTCTCCAAATTTAAGTCCCATGTCTGTAGAAATAAACTTGAATTAAATGCAAAAATATTTTTGAGAGTGAATTTAATCGTACTTATTTCAATGGCAAGTCGACGAAATCAGCAGTTCTTGACTTCCTAACCTAGGCTTAGTAACGAACGAACCAACCCCAGGTGGGGGCAGATCTTCCATTAGCCTATCAGCTCGCAGCAGCGGTTAAAACATCACACTGTACTAAAACGAGAGCTGCAATAATGGTGTTGAGAGTGGATTTAGTTTTTTGTGAATTTTAATTGCAATTTGGTGTTTTTTAATGAATTTTAGTTGAAATTTGCTGGTTTTGTTGTAAATTTTAATTGAAATTTGGTATTTATTTTCTGAATCATAGTACTAATCTGGTCAAACATCAATTTATATTTTATACATTTCTCTATTAAATCAACACAAAACAAATATCAAATATAAATTTAGCTGTCGGTCATAAAAATATCATGCAGAGCAATGTTGTCATGATCAATATCTTGATCATGTTGGTAAACAAAACCATGATGGTGTTGATGTTGATGTTGGTCGCTCTCATCATCTTGCGCGAGAGTTACGGCTTGCTCGGGATGATGCTCGTGGACCAATTGATGCTCTTGAACCACGTGATGCTCTTTCTCCAATTGACTATCTGGAAACATGTGATGCTCCTTGTCCAATTGACTATCTTGAACCAAGTGATGCTCTTTGTCCAATTGACTATCTTGAACCAAGTGATGCTCTTTGTCCAATTGACTATCTTGAACCAAGTGATGCTCTTTGTCCAATTGACTGTCTTGAACCACATGATGCTCTTTGTCCAATTGACTATCTTGAACCACATGATGCTCTTTATCCAATTGTCTATCTTGAACCATGTAGTGCTCTTTGTCCAATTGACTATCTTGAACCACATGATGCTCTTTATCCAATTGTCTATCTTGAACCATGTAGTGCTCTTTGTCCAATTGACTATCTAGGCCCAAATCGCTTGAATGATGCTCTTTGCTCAAATGATGCTCTTTGCCTAAATCAGCCAAATGATGCTCTTGCATCAAATGATGCTCTTTAACTAAATGATGCGTGTCACCCAAATGATGCGCATGACTCAAAAGATGTTCATGAGCGTGGCTCATTTGTTCCTGAGCATGGCTCAAAAGATGTTCATGAGCATGGCTCAAAAGATGTTCATGAGCGTGGCTTAATTTTTCATGAACATGGCTCAATTCTTCATGAGCATGGCTCAAAAGATGTTCATGAGCGTGGCTTAATTTTTCATGAACATGGCTCAATTCTTTATGAGCATGGCCCAATTGTTCATGCTTATGAGGTGTTAGATTAATGCGCACTTTTGAAACTGGTTCTTCTATTCTGGTTTTGTCTATTTCTTTTTCTGCCCAAGTGAAGAAGTAGTAGGTCACAAGACTGACTAAAGAAATAAAACAGATAAAAAGTTATAATTAATCATTTATAAAATAGATGCCAATGCTTACAGGGGATCAAATAGAATATTTGTCCCTTCATTCTGTCTATTAAGTTAGGAAGTCCATCTGACTGGAATGGAAGTTTAGTGGAATATCTCATAAGATTTACGAATTTCAAAAACATTTTGGACTGAAATATAAAAAACAGAAGAAATAAGAATTTAAATGGTTTATTTAAATTCACCAACTTCAAAATCAAAATTAATTTAGAATTTTTGTCAGTCTAAAAGAAAAGAATAAATGTCATGTCTGATATTGTTATCAACTGATTGTTTATAAATAAAGTTTTATATTTTGAAAATAGATGGAGCTGCCAACACCTAATCCTTAATTTCCCCCCAATGGCAGCCTCGACAGCTGCACTTGTTATGAAATAGCCAAGCAAAGTACAATTGAAGGACACGTGATTAAATGTAACGAATTGCATTATATAAAGCAAAGACTAGGACTAAAAACACACAAAATGAGGTCCAGAAGCAACTCGGGAGTTAGGTTAGATTATTACCACAGAATTCTACACAAAACTATTCTCCAATACCAAGTTAGTTCAATAATTTCAACCAAAATGATCAAAAATGACAATTTATTAAAATTTCTCTAGAATCCAGTCACAGGACTACTTCCCGCGACACCTGACACATCCCATTCTTGGGTGAGGGACAATGTATATTCAATTCTGTCCATCTGGGGTCTGTCCATGGCCTACAGGAAAAATGCAGACTTTGATGAAGATAGGGCGAAAACGTATGAGTTGGAACAAGCGTGTGTCAAGTTGATGCGTGGTTTACTCATGTGCATGATGCTGCAGAAGGATAAAGTAGAGAAGTTCAAGGAAACTCTTGCAACTGTTGATAGCATTCATGCGAAATTTAATACTGCAAACTGCCAACAAGTTGTGGGTGACACCGAATGGGGTCATCTTCAACTCGACGCCACTTCTCTTTATTTACTCATATTGGCACAGATGACCGCATCTGGACTGCAGATTATCTTCAACTTGGATGAAGTGGCTTTTATTCAGAATTTGATTTTCTATATCGAATCTTCATACTGCACACCAGTAATTTTTTGAAAATTTTTTTTTTTACAAATCACTTAAAAATTTTATGTTTTAGGATTATGGTATATGGGAACGAGGTGACAAAACCAATCACGGTTTACCCGAATTAAATGCCAGTTCCATTGGAATGGCAAAAGCGGCTTTGGAAGCGATGAACGATTTGGATTTATTTGGAGCGCGTGGAGGTCCAACTTCGATCATTCACGTTTTGGCTGATAATGCGCATAAATGCGAGGCTGTGTTACAGTCAATGTTACCCCGAGAATCGAATTCAAAAGTAATTTATAAATATTTTTTAAAATTACATTTTTTATCTCTAAATTCCCTTAGGAATTAGACGCAGCTTTATTATCCGTAATCAGTTATCCGGCTTTCGCTGTCACCGACAACGATTTAATAAACTTGACCAGAAATTCGATCGTGGAGAAACTGCAAGGAAAATATGGGTGTAAACGTTTTTTGCGAGACGGTTATCGAACACCTAAAGAGGATCCAAACAGATTGTACTACGAACCTGGAGAATTACGCGCTTTTGAAAACATCGAATGCGAATGGCCTTTGTTTTTTTGTTATATGATTATAGATGCGTGTTTTAAGAAAGATAACGAGCAGGTAGTTTGTTATGATTAGAATTATGATACGATTACTAATACAGGAATTCTTTAATAGTTAGATAAATACAGAGATGCATTAGATGAGCTTTTGGTTAAAGGCGACGATGGAATAAAGTTAGTTCCTGAATGTTACGCTGTGCTGGCAGAGAACGTCGAAGATGAAAAAAAGAAACCTCATTCTCAGGACCGAGTTCCGTTGGGAAAATGTCCGTACATGTGGGCACAGAGTTTATACGTTTTAGGAAAATTGTTGGAAGAAGTAAATTTAATTTGGATTTTTTAGAAAACGGTTTTTAATTTTTAATGAAATGATTGTTTGTGATTAGAATTTTATTTCATCTGGAGAATTAGACCCATTGAATCGCAGATTAGCCGCAGAAGCGAAACCAGATGTCGTAGTTCAAGTGGTCATTTTGGCCGAAGACCATTTCATCAAGGAACTCATTAAAGTCCATGATGTAACCGTCCAAACTCTGATCGATGTCGTTCCGATCGAAGTACAACCCGCTCGAGTACTAAGCCACATTTACACTTTTCTGGGTAAAAAAAAAACAAATAAACAAATAACTAAACAAATTTTATTATAATTTCTTTATTATTATACAGGAAAAAACCGAAAATTGCATTTATCCGGACGTAAACTCAAAGACGTCGGAATACTGAGCACGAGTAAACTCTACGCGCTTCAAGACAGAATATTTGCATTCACGCCTCAGGTACCGCAAACACTTGTCACCGAACTGGACATGAATTCCTATTGGCTGATTTTCTTTATAAATAAAACTTCCTGTAGTTCGCAGATTTGCATCGATTCTACATCGCATCCGACATAGAGCTATTACTTGACATATTTAAGAATGAAATCGCTTTTCTCAAAAGTAATTGGCATATGTTGGGTCGACCACTAGTTGTCATTTCGGTTACATCTGCTCTTTTAGGTGGGCGACAAATAATGCTATTTGTTGTTTGTCTGTTAGGAATACTTCATAATTAGCGAGTGTAGAAAACTATTTCCTCGTAATCCCAAGCAATTTATTATTATTAGTGTTAATAGTTTCCCGTTTTGTTGTTACTAGAACTTAGACGTGTCTTGCAGTTACTTTTCCTCGGACAATGATATGTTTGCTGAATTTTTCGCTATGGATTTAACGTTTGTGAGAAAACATTGGGGAAGTTTGGGCCGCCCGACCTTAATTTTGTATTGTACTAATTCCTTGTTAGGTAGGTAAACTCGAAAAGTGTTTAGGTGAAGGGTTTAACGTTGGACACGATGAAGTATTCCTATTAATTTTGTGTTTTTGTTTGTTTTTTGTTTGTTTTTTAATTTTATTTCTTTTTAAATTTTAAATATTAGACGAAGGACGACTTTCTACATCGATGATCTCGACGTTGAAGAAACTAAAAAGTGGTTATATTAATGGAACTCGGTAATAATTGGACGAAAAAATGAATTTTTTAAAACTTAAATTGATTTTTTTAAGAGTTACTCTTGGAACGATTGAAGATTTTATTAGCACTTCGTGCGTCACGAGTTTGAACTTTCTAAACAGTCATGAAGAGGGATATCCTGACAGTAAATTTTATTTAATTTTAAAAATTTTATATTTGAAAAACAAATTTATTTTTCTAGGTCTTTCGAGCAATGTTCGCGAGTTTTTAGATCGAGAAATACACAGAACCGCTGCCGAGTATCATCGCAGATACTCTACGCGGTCAGGCATAACGTCGCCCTTTAAACGCAAGTCAAAACCTCAAAGACGGTCTTCCGTTGCTGGATTAATCAAACGTTCACGAACGTTCAAAGTTGGCGATGGTAGGAATTAATTAAACCGTAATTAAATAATAAATTGAAAATAAATTGTAATTTTCACTAGAAATGAGTCAAGTTTCGTCTTATGGAACAATTATTCCTCCTCTGCTGGAAATGTCTGACGAGAGACCTCGAAAATTTTCTCCTATGAAATCCTCGTTACATTCGATGCCCGCTTCGTACCACAGGATGCAAAAGTTGGCCATATCTCCCATTTTAGAGTCACCGCCGGACGATCAGAGAGCGGGAACTCGCAGCCCATCGCCAACCCGAAGCGACCACACTCTGGAATCGCTCGACGACGACTTTTTGTCGATCGTTCCCATGCGGTATTTAACAAAATAGTATTATAAATTGAAATTATATTTAAAAAACGAGTTTTACGTTCCAGAAATGTGTCCGACGAGCAATTTGACAACGTAGATCCGGACGAGTTAATTTCAACATTCAAGGAAAGCGACATGCTCGACGAACAGGGTGACATTTTGCATTATTTTGCTGTCACGAAGTATGAAATAATATAATATAAATAGAATCTGTTTCTTTAATTCTGTTTTATTTTACAGAGGTTTGGATTGGGTGATGTACGAGCGCGACGGACACCCTGTGACCGCTAAAGATCTCATAAAGGAATTATACGACAAAGCGTGCGAAGAAAAGAACTGGGCCATTGTGCGACACACGGCTGGAATGTTGGGGAAAAGAGTCGAAGATCTTGCAAAAGTATAATAAATTTTTTATTTTTTATTCCCCATTAAATTAATTACGTTTTAGGCCGTCACCGATTTACTAGTGAGACAGAAACAACTGACAGTTGGAATACCTCCATACACCGAACGAACAATAACTCATCCACTGCCGTCTGTCGAACTCCAATATCTGATTCACCAAGTGTATGGGGATGATGAGAGCACAGCCATGTTGACACAAGTGTGTTCAATTGATTATTTGACTGTTTTAATAAGGAATTAATTGATTTGTTGTTATTGCAGGAGCTGATTGTGTATTTGGCCATGTTTATTCGAACAGAGCCGCATTTGTTTCTAGAAATGCTGCGACTCAGAGTCGGTCTTATAATCCAAGTTATGGCTTCCGAACTAACACGCATCATCAATTGTGCGCCTGAAGAAGCTTCCGAACATCTTCTTAATTTAAGTCCGTTCGAAATGAAGAGCTTACTTCACCATATTCTTAGTGGAAAAGAGTTTGGTGGACACAGCGGTAATTGGTTTTACTCAAATCACTTTTACATTTAACTGCAATTTAATATCTCTCCCCGAAAAGTCGCCAACATAAAGCGTCACATTTTAAAACAAGCAATTTTAGAACTAGGGTCTGTAATTAGCACGGGACCCCCCAAGTACAGTCCGTTGATTAGCGAGATGAGTTATCGAAGAAAGGTGGCTTTGTGTGACGTCTTATAATTTGTTTTCACGTTTAAACAGGCAAATTTTGGATCATTTCAAATTTCTTTTTGTATTTTTTTTTGTAAGCTCGAAGCGGTACATTGTCAACAGCTATTACCAATAAGTCTACTCGAAGTAGGGTGAGTTTATTGGGCGTGATGAAATTCCTTGCTTTAATTCATTGCTTAGAAATAGTCGCTGACCTCGAAATGCCCATCCTTTGCTTTGCTTAAACCAATTTGTTGCTGAATTCGTATGTTTTGTGTGTATTTTTTAAAAGAAATATGATTTAATCATTATTTGGTTTTGCAGAAGAGTCATTTGGAATTCAGTGGCATACAATTGAAAGAAATGTTTTCCGAAGAAACAGCTGATATAGAGAGACAAGGCAATTGGATTCGTCGACGCAAATTAGACGGGTCTTTAAACAGAGTACCAAATAATTTTTATCCCAAAATCTGGTCTTTGCTCGAAAAGGTATTAAATTTTTTTTCTTATTTAAAAATGAATTAATTTTTTTCTTCTTCAGTGTAACGGTTTATCGATTGCTGGGAAAGTGATACCGACAACATTAACGCAAGAGGTAACATAAATTTCATTAATTCTGAGTTAAGTAATAAACATTTGTTTATTTATTTACTTCTCAGATGACATCTGGAGAGTTGAAGTTTGCTCTTCAAGTCGAAACGGTTCTAAACGCAATTCCGCAACCGGAATATCGACAGTTGGTAGTCGAAGCGCTTATAATTCTAACCGTAATCGTAGAACACGACGTGTTTCCATTCTTTGCCAACATCTTAGAAGTCGAGAATATAGTTCAAAACGCCAACCAAATTTTCCTCAAAGACCAGGTTCGCAAAAATCTAAAATCATTCAATACAATTCTTAAAAATCAAATTCCTTTACAAACAGGAAGAAGAAAACGGCGACGCAACTTTATGTTGCACACAACCAACGGCCGGGAAAGACCCGTGCGGCGGAAGTGCGGGAATTTGCGTACATTTTTACGACAGTGCACCGAGCGGTTCTTACGGAACCATGAGTTATCTCATGCGATCGACCGCGAACACTTTGGAAAACTTACCAAAGGAAGGTGACATCGAATGTATTGTCAGTTAAAAAAACAAACTCATAAGTTGAAAATTAGGAAAGTTTATTATTGTTAGTGTTTGATTTACATTTGTTTGTTGAAAATAATTTATTCTATGGAATTTCCTTAATAAACCTATCTCGTTTCTCTTTCATGTATTCTGCTAGTTTCTCATTTCCATCTCGTTTGTAGTTTTTGTAGTAATGTTCAGGTGGAGTCCCCTCTTTGAGCATTACGAAGTAATGGCAGTAGTTGTATCGGATTTCACCCCATCTGCCTCGAGAATGCCTTCTAAATCCTTTGATAATTTGTCCTTTGCTGCACACCGAGTCGGCTAGAATAGGAATTTTATTTTATTTTATAATATTATTATAAGAAAATAAAAATTCGATACGTACCAACCCATAAATTCGATTTGTATTCAACGTTGTGATCGCGTACAGCCATTTCCTGAGCTTCTTCAATGATCTAAAATTTAAAAGAAAATTTTTAAAAATGTAAAAAAAATCAAATAATTATAAAACTTGATAACAAACCTCTTTCACGATCGCTGCTCCTTTGTCAGCTAAAAAAGTCAACTGTTTTAACGCTTCGTCGACGGTTAAACCACGAATCTGTGGATTTAAATCAATTTTTGTAAAATTTCATTAAAATTTGTTCTTTAAAGTACTAACCAGACATGCAACGTAGTATAATTTCTTCGGACTGTATCTAATTTGTCCTCTCATGTGGCAAACCCACTAAAAATAATTTCTTGTTTATTTTTGTTTTTGAATTTGGTTTTGTAAACAAACGTACGGCCATTCGTCTTTCTTCGCCGAGTTCTTGAGGTGGATACACCCATTTATTCTTATTTGTCCATCTACTGGGGATTATTATTTCTCCTGTTGATTTATTCATTTTGTGATTTGATGTTGTGGTGTGAAAATTTTTTTCGGATGCGAGTTGAGATGGAAGGAAAATCCGTGACGATAAAATAGGTAATGGTTTCCGAAAAATAGAAGACGCTATATATAAAAAAGTGCAATTATTACTTTGATTCATATTTTAAAATAAAAACAACTTACTTAATCGTGGTAACGCGATCATTTTGCAGCTCATATATAAGCGTTAAATATCAAATATGGTCGCTTTCAGATCGACGCGACTCATAGTGATAAAAAGGAAAAGTTGTGAACTACGAATGGCGGACGCTTCTGCATGATCTGCGCATGCTCCGGGACTTAGAAAATCCAGCCAAAAACCCATAGCCAGGTTTATCCCAAAATTAGCAATAACGTCTCTAAATATCTCATTTTTTATGAAAGAAAAAAGTGCAAAATGCCCCCAAAAATAAGTTTAAATTATTTTATTTAAAATAAAAAAATACTGCCCACGCAAACGGTTTTTATATTAAAAATTTCTCACAATTACAGAGCTTAAAAAGCAATTTAACCTAGATTGGAACGGCTGTCGTATCTGTTCTTATCCTAAAACTCTTAGGTCTGGAGGTGAGTGTGCTGACCACTGGTCTATCGACACTAGCAATATTCAAAAGAAATTTTTGATATAAAAACAGTCTGTGTCTTTCTGATCTTAAATAAAATAATTTATACTTATTTGTTGGCATTTTTCACTTTTTTCTTTTTTGGGTGGTTTTGAACAATGATATCTATAATAATGACATCATTGGTTTTGATCATGTCCCGGAGCATGTGCAGATCGTGTCAAAATGGCGGCCATTTGCGTGTGATCTACGACGCTCTATTAGAATCACGAGAAATTTACCAATTTAAAACCTAAGATAAAGCGAATCTAATAAACCATACAATTTAACCCTTAAATTATATTTAAACATAATTCTTATGAATCAAGATGGGATGAACATAACCAACAACATTGTTATCATATGCGAAGAAGTAAGTAATAAATTAATCCCACAAACAATACCATTTATTAACATAATTTATTTCCAGTTACCCGATGGCACCATATTGGTAAACTCAACCGAGACTTTGGAAATAGACTGCGATGACGTTTCATGTTTACAGACTTTATTTCATTCTGATCCATTATTAACGCCAATGGAAGAGAGTGATAAATTTAAAATCAAAGAGGTCCAAAAAATAAAATAAAATACGATAAATTATTTATTTAAAAATTTTTATTTTTCAAATAAAGATTGGTAACACCGATGACAGCAGCGACGACGAAGACGACGAAGAACTTTTCGACGATTCTTTAGAAAGCGATACGAACTCGGCTTTACCAACTGATGAAGCACGAGACAATGAAAGTGATAAATTTAGTGGTCTGGAGAAGTCAGAAATGCATCTTGGCGACTCCCAGACTCCCAACGATTGGAGCGATATTCCAGCGGAAGGAACTTGCGACTCCAGACAAGGAATTTCGCCGTTTTTCGAAGAAGAAGAAGACGCGCGCGTGAGAGAGAACGCCGAAGATGAAAACGATAACGTTCGTTATTACAAAACCGAAAGCGAATCCGAGTTGGAGCAACTCTCGTACAGCGATCGAAGTTGTAATAACACACCGGTTACTTCGGCGTCTGGCTTCAGCCCTGTGATAAAAAGTTCCGCTTTGATTTTATTAAAAAATCGCGCGAGGAAAAAAAGTAAAAACAAGGCGAGTATTGATGCGAGGGAAGATAAAAAAGACTCTCTGCTCTCTCGAGTGCAATTGGACGACGACTTGAGCGACTTGACTTCCACCACCCCGCAGATCGATGTGACCGAGTCGGATTCACCGAGTCCACGTAAATCAAGGGAGCCCCCCGAGGTTGAATCAAAGCGAAAAGAAAGCAGGCCCTTCATTAGCCCGATTGCTGTGCAGAGAAGCTCCCAATTCATTACTCATGCGAGTGGGCGCAGTCGAAGTTCGCGCACCGATCGATTGGGCGCCGGTTCCGCCGCTGCTACCGATTCGACCGAGTCGTTCAAGAGAAATGAATTAGCTATGAGTAGTTGTGTTACAACGCCGAGGGAGTTTACCGATCAGTTTGTCGGCGAGAGCGAAGATAAGTTGGACGATGATGATGACCGGGATTTGGTTTCGGTTTTAGACGAAAGCGAAAATGAAGATGATGGTGATAGCAGTGATGATGATGAGGGGGAGGGAGATTTGATCGATGATTCGCGAAGCAAATCGATTGATAAGTTTGAAAATAAGGCTGAGGGTGACGGGGAAATCGAGTTTGAGAGTGAAAATGAGAGTTTCGATTTGAGTCCGAAGCAAACTGCCGAGTTTGTGTCAAACGGTTTGAAATCAGAGAATATCGAGGACGATAAATCCCCGGCGACCGATCCGTCGGTCAAGAGGGAGAAATGTAGTGGATCTAAACGTAGTTGGGCCGATTGCGTACAAACTAATGTTCATCCATTGAACAAACAAGAAAAGCCGGTGAAGGATCCTCCTGTCCCTGCAAATCCAATTAAGAACTTTATCGCGCTTAATAAAGCGCAGTTGCATCGAGGGTCTGGGAAGAAGACGTACACCGAGTTATTTTTAGAGAGAAAAGCCAAAGCCGAGGCCAAAAGAAGAGAGGAATTAGCTAAGATGATGGGAGTCAAGATCCCTGAAGAGGAGAAAACTGTTTCGAGTTCTGAAAAAAAGTTGCAAAATTCAGATGCAGCTGGGGATGTGCGGCTAAATGATGGATCGATAAGTCCTGCAGTTAAGACAGAGTTTGTCGAGGCAGATGTTGAAGGAATTGGTAAAGGAGCGGCGGAGGAAGGGGAGAGACAAGTTTCGACTAACGATGTAGTTAGCGAAGCGTTCAGCGCTAAAACTTCGCGAGAGGATTTGAAAAAGGCAAATTCTGATATTAAATCTTCACAACTGGTTTTAGAGGAGGAAACCTCCCGTGACAAATGTGTGGAGAAGTTGAAAAGTGTTAATAAAATCAAGGAATCGCTCGAAAAGGAAAGTTTGCAAGTAAATGATGAGCCGGTTGAGAAATCGGTCGAGAAAGTCAAAACGCCCGGAAGATCTTCGATACCGAAATTAATTCATATCAAAATGAGTCCCACTATCGGCAAATCTTTGAGGGAAACTTCCGTAACAACAATGCAGAGTAGATTAATTGAAAATAACGATCTGTTGATCAATAAATCGTCTTCAGACACGGCCGTCTTGAAGAAAATGGCCGAGAACGAAAAAATGGAAGCTCAAGCGTCGCAAAGCGATATTGGAAAATTGCCTTTGTCCGCTCGACAAGAAGGGATTGGGGCTTCAGACGGCATCACAAGCACTCTGTCCTCGGGTTTCATCTCTTCAGACGGACCGGAGGGTTTGAAGACGTCTCAAACCGGGGGTAAAGAGGTGGCGGAAGTACAAATCGCATCCACCGAGATGAAGGGAGAAAAAGGGGATTTGGAAGACGTGAAAACCGAAAGGATGAATCGATCTAAAAGGAAGAAGAAATCGGGTCGGCAAAAATCAATCGCACAGAAGGAAGAGGATCCCGGAGCATCGACCACACCTAGAAATAAATCGAACAGGGATAGGAGTCAGAGAAGCAGTTCGTTGCCTCCTCTAAAAGGGGAAGAGATGAATCAGAATGGGAGTAATAATAATAATTATAAACCGTACACGTTGAAAGATTATCGACAACTACAGTTGGACATTCAATTAGGGGGACTCGGACCAAACAGCGATCGAAGTGTGCTTCAGGAAAAAGTAAATTTAATAAAAATTATTGTTTATTTTTGTAAATTTTTGTAAATTTTTGTAAATTAGTTGCAGAAATACCAACGGCAAGCGAATTACGCACAACAAGTGATGGAACGAAACCGAAAGTTATTAGAAGCGAGAATTGAGAAAAGCCGCACAACGTTTGCGCAAGTTATGCAAGAGGCGAGCGATCCCTCGAAAGATACCAGGCAAAGGGTATATTTAATGGTATTCGTAGTTTAATTTTCGTGAGTCACAAACGGGTAAAGATGCGGGCAAAAATCCTCGCAATAATTTGCATTTGCTTTTGTGATGTGACAAGTGAGAACAGTTGGGGGTTTTATTTACGAGCGCCAGATTTTGATAATGTTGACTGGTTGCCAAGAAAACTGGTCACGAGACGAGTCATAAAGAGAAGTGATTGTGTGCATTTTCATTCGTATGTGTAGGTCAAAGGGCATTGTGTGTTTGGTCGTGTGCTTTTATGTTTATGGTAATACGGGTATTAAATTTGAATAATACAGGCTTTGGATTATGCAAAAAATATCAGAAAACCTCCGGCTAAATTAGAGAAAGAAGAAAATAAAGATTTGACTTCGACAAAGCCGAACGCTGCGAATAAACAAGTTAAATTGCCGCCTTTGAAGCCAGCTAATACGGACCGGTGGCAGGTAGTTGTAAATTAGGTTTAAAATGCGTCGAAAGAAATTGTTATCGAATGATCTTTTGATTTGTAAACCAAATTTAATTATCGTAAATTCGTATTTTTCTAGTGAAGGAACTGGTAAAGCAGTGTTTTATTCAACTATTGTTATTTAACAGGCAGAAGGAATGGTAAAAAGTGGTCGTCTCGAGACTGTGATCGAGGAGGAAGCAGCTGGCGTAGCAACCCCAGTGAAAACTCGTCCATTTGCAATGGATTCTTTAATGGAAAACGTTGAGAAATTGAGAGAAAGGCACGCCAAAGAGCGGGAAATTGTAGAGCAGCTTTTTATCAATCGAAGCACACCGAGAAAAGAATCCAAGGAGAAAAGTGACGATAAACCGAAACGAAAAAGTTCAAAAAAGAAGTAACGCATTTTTTTTTTGTTTAAAAAAAAATGAAAATTCTTTATTCTGATTTTATTTTGTTGCATTATTTACCTATACAAGACTAATTGTGTTGTAGGGTGGAAATAATTCTAATCTAATAATAAATAGATCTGACTAAATGGAGAGCGTAAAAACAGGTTTGTTAAAGGATTTGAGCTATTAGTACCTTGACTTCATCACTTATGATTTTTTTCTTTGAAATTTTGACCGCCAATGAGAAAATTTTGAAAGAAAACTGGAAACAAGGACAGAAAGATTAGTTTGTGATTTCTTTTAAAGAGACTTGACAATTCGTGCAAACTGTGCTAGATCGGTATTAGTGAGCAGGGTTGAACCAAATTTCACACATTCCTCTACAAATGATATGTTTTACTCTTTTTCTTATATAATTAGAATTCTTTCTATGTATTGTCAAGAAATTTATTCCAGGACCAGCCTGGATAAATTGATTCACCTTGGATTCGATCTTTTTCTGTGTTGATTAACGCGGCTGTATCTAATTGCCACTTCTTTTTTAAACCCATCTAAAAGCTGAGCATTCGCATTATTTTGTCTCTCTCTCCACAAAGGACGAGTTTTCTTCTTCACTAAGCCTCGGTGTAAGGCAAAAGCGTTGTTGAGCACCCATAACTTGTAACCGGCCAGCACCATTTCGTAAACCTGTGAAAATAATTAAAAATTCAAGTTTTAGTGTTTCAAGGACAACAAAATCGCGAATCAAAGCATGGAAAGTGAAGTTTAGATTGTGAAATCAATGGTAATATTTGTTAATCATGATTTGCATGTCGGTTTTATGATTTACAAACAGTGATGTGGATTCTCGAGTGAGGGTTGTGGATTGGGATTTGAGGAAAAAGGTCTTTGATTGATTCTAAGCAATTATTACTGATAAACCAAGGACGTGGATCCACGTTCTTGGTTAAACTAGTCAATTTTCATTGATTTCCGATGAAATTGAAGACCGGTGACAAAACCGGAGACATGGGGCGTGTTTTGGACACACATTGTCACCTTAATTTACAAATCCAACAGTTTTCCAGCCGTTTACTCTTATAAACTTCACTTTTCACGACGGACTACGTACCTGAGTATTTCGCGTGAATCCGTATCCGACGAACCTTTCGTCGTGCGGCGGCACATTGTCCTTGGACACGTAAAACGGTTCGTAAAAGAACTCGTAGTTTGTGACTTTGTACGACGCGTCCATCTCGTCGGTTTCCGGGATCTGCTCCCACCGGGTATTGTTCGTAGCGTACTGATTGTAGATGAAAATCACTTTGTGAAACGGCTGTGCCTGGTGTTTGTTCACCAGATCGATCAATTCACTTTTAGTCAACGGCAGTTGAGGCACACTCGACTCCACCTCGTACGTGGGCACCACGAACGAGCAAGGAAAGCACACATCTGGTCGCCGGAGAAACTGGGCTAAGGAAAGAGCGAGTCCCCGTCGTGGAATTATGTCCACATCGGTCTGGAAGACGTATGGTGACTGGCAGTTTTTTCGAGCCACGTTACGCAGATGGTTTTGCGGGTACAGCGTCATGTCGCGCCACTGCATCATCGACAGCGGGCGAAGCTTCAGGACCCGAGTCAGACTTTGCTGCGGGTCGTTGCAGTCCATTACCAACGGCTCGTTGTCCAGTCGACTGCAGTAGGCCGGAGGTCGGTTCGTGGGGTAAACAACGTGAAACGAGACGTTGTCGTTCACGGCTGGAAAACAGTTTTGCAGGAAAGCTATGTAGCGGAGAGCCAAAGGGAACTCCTGGTCGGGCGCGAAGACCGTCACGCTCACGGGCCCCTGCCACTCGGACGCCACCTCCCCGAGGGTCGAGAACCTGTCCATGGAAGTCTGGGTGGCCAGACACACTCGACCGTTGCTCACTTGGTCCCATTTTTTACCCACTATTAGGAAATCGTGAATTTTATACCGACGTCTGGCGTCCATGCGACCGATGGACGCGCGGAAGTGGAGCTGATGAGTCACGTCGGAGCTGTTGATTGCAGTCGACGGGTGCGGATTGTCGAGCCAGTCGTGTATGGCACGGATCGTATCGTTGGTATTGACGGATACGGTACGTTCCATGGGTATAAGGCGGAATCCCAGCATCATGTTGTATATGGTGAGCGCACTGAGGAATGTAAACACGACCGCACATGGAACTGGGCGACGACGGAGCATCGCTGTCCACTACAGGAAATGATAAAAAAAGGAAGCATAAGTGGTGAGTCAGAAAACAAGGTTTCGAATTAATTGAATTTTTTAACATTTTTTGCTTGTTTGTCTTTGCAGATCATTTTTTCTCGATTTTACAGTGATGAGTAATGTTTTTGTTGAGAGGGTTTTTGTAATTAAGAAATGATGAATTGGTAAATATTTTTTAAATTAATTTGTAGTAAAATATTGTAATATAACGTTGTTAACACGATATTGACATTTTTGTTGAATCATTTTATATTAATTTATAGTAAAGTAAATGTAATATAAGTTTGCTAACACGATATTGATTTACTTGAAATATTCATTTAGCCATTTTCTTTACGTTCTTTAGACTAAAGCTGGCTTTTGTCGAGGGATTGACAGGTCTCAAGACAGTTTAAATCTTATCGCGTATGTCTGTCTTGCCTCGAATTATTTCCTCACAAAATGTTACAGAACAAGATTGAGAATTCAATGTGGTAAGAAATCCTTTCAAGCATGATTTCTTTACGTTGTTTTTATGCCTTAAAGTGCACACATTTGCTGTAACGAGAATGATGCACCGAGAGAGATGTTTATTCACTGTGAAATATTTATTTTTTGCTTTAATTCCCAGAAATGTTTGTACTAAAAAAAAAGCATTCTGCACGAATTAAAAGCTGTTGTCAGCGGCAGAATCATTAAACTTGGCAGAAGATCGATTCGGCGAAGGAAACAGAACAAAAATCCAAAATAAGAATTGCAAAATTTGTAAATAAATAAACAAAAACCGCTTAAATAACCGTTCCAATTGATCAAACCATTTCGAGTTATTAATAAATTAAGAAAACAAAACACATTTTATACCCTTAACCGCACATGCTCAGTATCGATCAACCATTTTGACCCCAACCGGTCTCATTAATTACTGTATTATGTTTGGTATTACACTTTAATCACACGAGTTCGAGATAAAAATCTAAATGAGGATTTCAGCAATCTTTTCTACATAATGACATCATTTGTAGGAAGGTAGAAATCAAATGTAAAGAAATTTCTACTTTTTAATTACGAAAATAATAATAATGATAATAATGAAGAAAGATAAGACCAAATGTAAAATTCATTACTTGATTCGTCTTGTTTTTCTTGTAAGGATCACGGTAGGCTAAGCGTTAAAAAAGAGAAAAAACAAGAAGTATGTCTTACACTTAAATAGATTATGTTCTAAACTACCATCAATTATTTAGTATGTGCTAGACACTACAATTTGAGCTATATTCCCCTGGGAAAAAGCAAAAAACGGAAGTCAATTTAATATTACATGAAAAATCGATATTGAACCGGCTAAATTTTCTTTTTTTCTGATTTCATTTTAAATTTTGTAGTATATTTCAAATAATTTTGCAATTACTGCGTTGAAAAGATTACCGAGGTAATCATTCACCGTAAAAATGGGATCAATTATGGAGGATTTCTTCAAGAGGAATGGAAAATTCTTAACAAATTTAATTTAAAAATATAAAAGTTTAAAAATCCCACGGTCGGATTACCAAATCGAATTTTTATTCCACACAAAACGTCAAAAATGATATTTTTATCTCGCAAAAGTAAAGAAATTACATTTCAAAGCTCTAAATCCATAATTTCCCAGAAAACGTGAAAAATTACAACTTTCCTCTTCCATTTTCGCTCTAAAAAATATATATAAAAACTTGAGCCCAAATCCACGCTTTCGAATTCAATATATAAATTATAGCTGTCACTTCTGGAGAAGAAACTACACGTGTATCGATTTACAAGTTACATCACACAATTACATTCGATTGACCCTAAAATTCGAACGTTTACACATTCAACTTTTAAAATTAAAAAAGAAATTTTTTTCCGTTATTTATCAAGGTTAACAATTCGATCTGACACTTGCCAACTAAACGACGTTTCATCGATTTTCACGTTTCGCCCTGCAGTACGCTTTGCATTGCTATGCCATTTTGTTACATGTGATTCGTGTAAGTCCATCTCCCATTTCCTACTAACATTCTTAAAATACTTAATATTTAACGACGCAATCATCGTTTTAATTCCCCCAAGCGCTCGGAACAGGTTATTGGTCTATTATTTACTATTGATTTCTTATTTTTATGAACGTCCCAATTACGTCCATAAAAAAAAATAAAAAATGAAATAACGAGATAATTAACACAATTTCCATTTAATGGGGGTATTAATAGACTTGGGAATTTAATATCTTAAAGTTGTTTGTATTCGGTGTTTGTCCGATATTGAAAACTGATCAAACGATTGATTTGCTTGTCCGACTGTCTCTAATCGTGAGTTGAGTTTACAGGTCTCGATCGAAGTGATCTCTGCATCACTTTTGTGAGGGGGGAGAAAAAAAAAGTTGTCTTTTTGCCAAATTTCCTCTCAAAAAATTTTTTTTCCTTATTTTTCTTATTTCAATCCAATTAATCGCAATTCTCATAATTAACTAACTAATTTATTTCCTCGTTTTTCTCGAAAACACATTGACCGAATCCACAAACCAACTAATTATAATCATCACTTTTTAACGCGAAATCAATCGAGAGAATCAAATAGGATACGGTTGCCAGGGCAACGTGGTGCGCAGTGAAGCTCACAGGTATGGAAGCTGAGGATAGAGAAGCAAAGATGCAGCAGCCGACCCAAAAACGCTTACCTGTCGGATGCCGGACGCCATTTCGTGAATAGGGGCGTCTGGGGAAGGCAGATCTCATCGGGATTGCAACCTAGTTACGGAAAAGCGGCGAGAACAAAGAAGACCCGATTCATTTGAACGTGGAGAGCGAGCAGAGCCGGCATCTACCGATTCCATTCTTCCCTTTCGGGGAAACGAGGCCGAGTGTGGCGCAGTGAGCAGCACAGCACTGTCATAGGACGTACCATGTGCCAAACGAAAGAGAGGATGGGTGTGCCAAAATCAATACCCAGTGGTTGGTGGGTAGCACACCACAACGAATCACAAAGCACCGTGTATTTTTCCAACGCGCTATTCCATGTAACTACCGAGAATAATAGAAAAAAACCAGAAAGTGACTCATTAAATTAAAATTTGGTTCAAAATAAATGGAAAACTCATCCTACTGTCACTCAAGAAAGATGGAATTTAATTATAATTAAATTTGTCGCGAAGGACCGACGTACGTTACGTTCGCGGCGTATTTTATTAAGTTTACGCGTTTAAACGTAAAACTAAATTTGATTTCTCTTTAATGTGTGCCTGTGGGCACCCCGATTCATGAGATAGAAGGGTTAATGCACCAACTCGTGCAGGGTGCACAGATAAGGTATGCGTGCACATAATTACACGTGCTGTCAATGGGTTGAAAGCTTTGTTCCCCTTCAACGTGACGTCACAGTCATTTAAATTAAACCAATTAGAAGGCAGTGTAGAAATTGAGTGAGAGATTGACTCATTACACTGTAGGTCTACTTAAATCCAGGTTCAAATAGGAGTGGATTGATGGAAACGTTTTGTGTTTATAAATAATGGAAATTGGGTTCAGATGCATTAATTATTCTTAGTGGGAGTTTGCTTGTGTTTGATGTGCGTTTCTGATCTCTGGGCATTGATAATTAATCATGCAAATCCCGGAACGCTGGAGATATTTTCTGATTTTGAGTTTATGTTTAATTTAACTCATTTATCATTTGAATTTTTTGTGATAAAAAAGAGATTTTTGTTTAAATGTCATTGGTTATGAGTTGATGAGTGGAAAATATTGATGGAGGGCGTCAAGTTAGTGAATTAAGTCGGTGCTGACCGTGTTTATTATTTTTACTCTAATGGATTAGTTTAGTTTCGCTTACAAATAAAAGTTTATAGCGACGTTTATGGTTTTTTCCCTTTGTGTTGCCTTATGTTTTCGTTACTACTTTGGCTTTTCTTTAATAAAGATGTATATAAAGTTGGGAGGCAAAAGTCGTGTTTTTATTTCTTTGTTACGCCTTTGAAGGGTTTAAGCCGCTATGAATGACGGTGGGATCTGAAATTAGGATCAATTTCCTTAATTAAGAATGAGAAACGTGCTGTAAGCTGATCTACGGATGGAGAAGAGCACGTGATCAAATTAGCCAATGGCACGTCACCAAAATGTCGGCGCTACTCACGAACTGAATTTATCCCGCACGAGAAAAGTTAATCTGCTAAAACTGTATACGTAAGTACTTTTTAAATTTTTAAAAAATTTTTCTAATTAATTAATTAATTAATAGCAACGTAATTAAAGAGTAGCTTCATAAACGAAGTTTCAAGAGGAGCGAGACTTCCGTACTTTTAAAAGTCACGTGATCTGACCAGCCATTGACACCGTCTGAAGGAAATTATCACCAGAGTAAAGAAATAAGGAAAATCACGATCAAGAAAAGATTGATGACATGGACATTAAGCGAAACATGTGTGCAACAATAACTGAATACGTGCTCCAATTATCAAGTTACCATGGCAACGTCAAGAAAAGTTTTCGACGTGCAAATTAGTTCATTACCTAAGCCTAAATTTCATTACTCAATTCAAACGCGCAACGAAAACGGATTAACGAACCAGTTATGTGGTTAAAATCGTGGCTAACTCGATTTCACTGACGTTTACATCACATCATAATATTTCCCCGGCTAACTAACTCAAACTCGACGTTTGCATCACTTTTTCACACACAAAACCCAAAACACACGAAACGGTAAGTGCAATAAAAAGCTCCACTAATCCCACAGATCCTATTTACAGCCTTAAATAGACCTTCGGATTGAGCAAAACTGCCAGTGGAAGTAGATTACATAACCAAACCGGCTACAAAAGCATTAAAGGTTGCACAACAAATCAAAAAAAATTTAAAAAAAATTATATTCGCTCAATAGATCGAAATGATTGTAAATTAATAAGTTATCATGTTACATAAGCTTTAAATACACATACCCTGCTTTGGTTGTCATCAATCAGTTTGTTTTCTTCCATAAGGTTACTATTGAGCGCGGGGTATGATGGGTACGTTTGTTGGTCACGAGCTGAACGGAACTGAAGTTTTTGTTACGAAATATATATTTAAATATTCAAATTGATAATTCTGTGCGAACAGGATATAATTACGTATAACACATGCAAGCTGTTAGCCGCAATTCTACGGTTATTTCGATTTGATGACTAAAATGATGAATAAAATGAAAGTAAGTTTTTAAATTATTTATTAATTTATTAATTTAATTTTAATTAATTAATTAAAATTTAACCGCAATTTGCGGGATTAGTTTTAGCGATTAAATTTATATTTTAATTTGTTGAGTTTAATTTTGTTTAAAATTGATTTATTGATTTGTTTACTTTTTATTTTTACATAGCATATATTGCGTGAAATTCGATTTTGTGGTTATGGAAGTGAGTCACAGATGGCACGAGCTTCTTGGATGGATGAGATGTTTTGGGGAGCTGTCAATCAGTGGATTTAATTAGAAAATTGTTTTTTTGTTGTTGAGTTTTTTGAATTTTTGATTTTTGGGTTTATTGTTTATGGTGTTGGTGTTTTTTGATTTTGTGATGGTGGTGGGTGAATAGTTGATTTGAAATGGCAGTAGAGGGCTCTTGGGTGTATCTTTATGGGGTTTGTTTGGTTTTTTTGCACGAGGGAAATGACTTTCATCAATATTGTTAATGTTCCATTGAAAATTGTAATTGAAAAAAATTATAGGGTTTGATTTGTGGGAACATTTT
>JAQIXT010000893.1:0-22365 GCA_034700445.1 Stenotaenia linearis | reverse complement strand
ACAAGCATTCGTAAACTTAAATGTAATGTAAATTAAATTTTTACAATAAATTTAATTACGCAAGTTTTTGTAAATCTTTTTTTTTTTTTTACAGTGAAAGTTATGCATTTTGGTTGAAAAATGTTTTTCCCCCAGGGTTAAAACAAAATGGCGATGATGATCTCAAGGAATGACATCAATTGGAAGTGAATTTAGGGTTATTTAGAATGAAACTACTATTTAACTGGTAAGAAACGGACAGTTGAATTTAAAACTTGCTTAATTGTTGAAATAGTTTCGTGATCGCAAATTCATTTAAGAAGTCGTAATTAAACTCAAGTTAAATTTAACAATCATTGGTGCAACAGGCCCCTAAAGTTTAAATTTAACTGCTAAATTTTTCGGCCAGATTAATTTAACTCCCAGATAAACTTAATTGGAATGTTTCAGTTTGGTGCAAAGTAGAAGAATCAATTAGAGCGTAAGAGGCTTAAGAATGTATGATAGTAAGCAAACATCACTTACAAATTAATGGATAGCACTACCAAAAAAAATCAGATTTACAAAAATTTAAAATAATTAATATACGTCTAAGATTGTAAAAAAAAACATTACAAAATTTACCGGAAAGCATGTTTTAAAAGTAACGTACATTTTTTTTTTTTTTTTTTTTAAATTTAATTATTGTAAATTTTTGTAAATCTGATTTTTTAAGTACAATACACCCAATTCTGTTTTTACATAGTGGATGTGTTCCAGAGAGCACTGTGTAAAAACAGAATTGTGTATACTAAGGGGAAATCAACTAAATGTTTGTCATTTATAGGGGATTCACCTTTTTGAACTGTGTAAAAACAGAATTGGTTTATTTTTCTGGAACGTGCTATATCAAAATTGTGTGAAAAAAGACCGTGTAAAAACGGAATTGGGTTTATTTCATTTAAAACTTAATTGTATAAATAGAAATCCTTTATAATTGACCTCATTATAACAAAAATTTCATTATATCAAAAGTTTTTTCTGCTCCTTGGGAGTTCGTTGTAACGAGTTTCAACCTGTAATAAATTTCACAAAATCAACAAAACCAAATATTTTACCCTTAAAAAATATCCCCACCCCTCCCTTTAACAACCCTACCTCTACACCATTACTACAATTACATCACTCCCAAAATCTCCATCAAAACTCATCATTTTACTTAAAAACTTAATTTTTCCACTCAATTGATATATGCTTCACCTAACCTTAATGTCTGACATCAAGGTATTTAATTGAGGTAATGCCCAAAACTATGTAGTAGAAAAAATAGCGATGCTAATTAAGAACAAGGCTCTCGTCTGGAACAAAAGGCGATGGATGAAAGTAATTGACCCGTTAACCTCACACTAATTTAACTCTTTCTACACAAGTGCGTGAGATCTCCTTTTCACAATTTTTTTCTTTCCATGTCTAATTTGTTATTCAGTTTAACCGGAGCTTAACCATCTGGTCATTAGAGGATGTTTATCAGAGACGTTATTTTTTTAAAAAATTGAATTGGGTGAACATGTCAGGATTTAAGATCTTCAAAAACATAAAAAACTGGTTGTTACAGCTCATATATTTGTTTCAATTGACTTAGTTCAAATGGTTGACATGTGAGGCACCACTGTTCAATGAGCGCCATTTTTTGCGCCAAAATGAATTTACTTTTTTAATATTTGGTTTTAAGTAATAAAAAGTATTTTTCTTCAGAGTTTTATATTAAGTTATGGTAAGGCGGACAGGCTGTAAGTTAAAACTGGATGTTGTTTAATCTACTTAATTTAAATGCGAGTTAATTACACCAATGCAGTGTATTAGCCTGGAAAATTAAAGGTCTTATTTACTAAACCATTCACCATTTAAGTCAAATGCACAAATTACATGAGATCAAACAATCTGCCCGAAAATTAAAAAAATTAATTGAAGTTAAATAATAAATTTGTTGTATAATTAAAATAAAATTTGTAGAAATATTAATCAGTCCCTTCTTTTTTTGTTATTAAATGATGCTCTTGATTAAATTTCAAACTAAAATCACTGTAATTACATTCTGAAACATTTACTCAGAAAACATGATATTTTAAGTTGTTTTTCATATGTAACCCAAGTAATACAGAAATTTCTCTTAATAAAAGGCTATCTCTAGCTGCATTCAAAACTTAAACTAAACTTAGTTTTCGTTCAGTTTACAGCTTGTTTACGTCACTTTCAATAGCAGTTGCAATACAAACTACAACGTAAAGTGATGCAATTAAGCATAAAACTGAAGGGAAACTCAGTTTAGTTTAGTTTCTGAATGTAGCTAGTGTTATAACCAACTTTTACATTTGTCAAATTCTTAAAACTTTAATGCTGATTTGCACATCGCATGAAGTAACACGTTTAATTTTTTGTGTTTTTTAAAAAAAAATTTATAACTTCTGACTGTGGATTTCCACTGGTAACAGCTAGTTAAAAATAAAGCGTCAAACATATTTCAAAAACACCGATATTACTCAAATCACAGAAACCAAGTTCTTAAAATATAAACCAAAATGTTGCATTTTCTTTGGAAAATAATTGATAGTACCATTTAATATTCCAGAGTCTTCTTCATCTTTTAAGTGAATCCATTTTTAAATGGCCAGGTAACCTTCTGTCTATACTTTTAAACCCTAAATAAATAAAGAACTTATTAATTTCTCTTTGAAAGCAAGAAATAAATACATACTTTCATGACATTTATAAACATTCGCTTCGTTTCCATGTTCGGATATTTAAATTCGAATTCGACTAAGTATGTAAACTGAAGAATAAAAATGTCAAAGGTCAGGTCACGGCGTCATGTGGCAACGTTTTATCTGAAAAGAATAACATAAAGTAGAACCGGGCGTTAATGTTTGAGTAATATTACCATCAATTAATGCAGAAAATTTCATTTCTAAGTCATATTTCCAAGAAACAATGAATCCCTTCCGCAAAATTCAAATCGAGCCTAAACCTCGTGTTGACGAAGGTTACACCGGCGTCCTAGCCTCAAACACGTGCTTCTACTCCTGTCAATTGATAATTTAATTTAATGTTTACTTTACGAAAATTATACTATAAAAAATTATGTAGACTTTTATTTCTTTTTAAGTTAAAATTAAAGGAACTGAACCTCGAACTGAACGCAGGCTGAACAAATTTCGGAAAACGCTTTTATACTCTCTAACCATGAACTCAACCTATGGCATCACCTCATAACCTATGCAATGAATCTTCACAGCCCGATTTTTCTATGAAAATTCATTCACACTCATAAAAGGAAGGAGAGAATAAATCAAAACCATCATGAAATTTCTACGAGTTTTGTTTACAAGATAAAGAACAAAGAAGGCCGCATAGTGTTGTTAATAACAGTTTCAGGATGAGAAATATTTTCTAAGGATTTAATTTTCCTGAAATTTTAATCCAAATTTCACATTCGTGAGCACTAATTTAACACAAGAGCTATACAATTAAATTTTCAAAAATAAAAAATAGAAAATATAAACATTATTTTTTTTAAAAATTGAAGATAACAAAACACAATTTAATTTATTTTGGTGTATTGATTTCATAATACTAACAAATTGATATCTGTATCTTCTTCACTACAGGTGTGAATACGTTATTGTTTTTTCTCTTTTAATTCCTTTGTATTTTTCTTTTTAAAAACTTTCTTAAAAGTGAAATTTCCAATAAAAACTAGAACCCCAATTACGATAATTAAAATTACAAGTATGAATGCAATGACATCCAACAAAAAGTACTGGAAAAAATTTAAATTTTCAGCAGCACTTTTTAAGTGCCATGCGCCTTCGTGCTTAACGACGTATTCAACTGAGGAAGCTGCTAGTTGAATGGGATGCGGCTTACGATCTCGGAAAATTGCTGAATATTTCACCATGTTTTCCTTGTAACTGTTAAAAAATACAAATTAATTAATTAATTATTCATCAAACACAAAAATGCGATATATTTCCTACTAACTTGTTATTGGAAAGAATTTTATTTACTGCTTCAAACACAGAAGCACCAGAAATGTTGCTAAAGTCCACTTTAATTCCAATTTCCAATTCTTCAACTCTTGCTATGTTTGAACCTTGATCTCCAAAAAGAGGCACAGCAACTACAGGCACTGCATGGTATACACTTTCTTGCATACTCAATAATCCACCATGAGTAATGAATATTCGAATTTTAGGATGCCCTAAAAGCAAATAACAGTTAAGAAAGGAATATAGCCAAACAAGGTCCACTCATAGGAGAAAATTATGGAGAACGGTTATTTTCAAAGTGTAAAACCCAAACGAAGTTATACTTGTGCTACATTTAAAATGTATTCTTACCTAGAATGTCTTGCTGTGGAGCCCACTTGATAATCTTGATATTATCAGGTACTTTCTCCAGTTCTTCTTCATACTTCCAAATCACCCTTTGCTTCAGTCTTGAAAACACATCTAATAAAGATTTTTTAACTTCATCTGGCAAATATCTAGACTGAGCATTTGATCCGAGACTAAAGTAAATGAATCCATCTTCTCCAGACCCTTTAACAAAATCTTCCAATTCCTTTGGCAGTGGTTTAGCATTTCTGCAGTGCATTCCTCCAACATTAACTATGTCTGGCATTCCAGGTCTTGGACTTATAAGAACAGGATCGGCATTGGTTATAAACAAAGATACCAATCTTCGTGCTTCAGTAACGTACAGAGAATCTGGTAAATGTTTTAATACTTCTGAGTGAATGGCAGGTTCCATCAAATAGGTGTACATAAAATCCACTCCTAGAGTTGTAATTACATTATTGAGTCTTTGGAAGAAAGTCATTCTGTTTGTGTATGGTAGCATGAAATTTGCAACATAAGATGGTGGTTGGGGTACAACATTTGAGCAACCCCATGCAAAGAAACCAGCTGGGCTCTGTAGTATAATATTTTTGCCAAGTAATGTTGCAGATGCCAAGGTGCATTCAGTCAGGAAAACACTCAAAATAACAACATCAAATTGTTTACCTTCTTTGATTAGTTGCTTGGTTTTGCTGTTCTCTAAATAGTCTCTACACAAAGAAACAAACAAATCTTTAAACATCAACATGCCTAGAAGTGGATGAGCACCGACATAATTAAAAATGTATTTTTGAAATGTAGAACTAGTAAAGACATTAGATTTTTCTAACAAGATTTCATTGATGTTTTTTGTCTTGGGATACGTGAATGATGAAACTACAGTTACATTATGTCCTCTGTTGGCTAGTTCCATGATCAAAGGGTCAAAAGCATTTTTGTGGCTTGTTGATGCAAATGGTGAGATGTGAATAATATTGTATGTTTGACCTTGATCATAGCAAAGTAGAAATACTAGGCTTGCAAGAAGAAAGTTTAGAACAATCATTTTAGTGCTGAAACAGTTGAAACAAATAACTAGTGAATTGAAATTGCATGACTTTTATTTTCTTTTATCTGTAAGATAACTAGAAAACGAAAACAATTATTTTCTATTGAATTTCAACATAAAGATAATGTTATCAAGGTAGTGATAAGTTTGCTTAATTCTCATCTCAATACATAAAATACATTACGGTTAAATATTGTTTGTTCAAAAAGCAGAATAAGTAGGTATAGAGTAGCGATGGATCCCTCCTTCTTACAGAACGTCCCAGACAACTTAAAATTTATTCGTCTAAATAGGCAACAGATGGCAGCACACTTAGCACGTGCTCGACTTCGCGCCTCACACTGCTCTCTCTTATCAACCATCAATAACTGATTGTTTCTAGGTTTAAAACTTGATAAAATTTATCATTACTGATTATTTTATCTATTTAAATGTATTAGTAATAATAAATCATTACAGTATTATTAATTTTCTTTGAAATAGATTCGATTACTTTAATGATCACGTGTAAAATCTGCATGATTTTGGATCACATGTTTTGAGCCACGTGATTTTATTTATCACTTTTACCTTGAGAAGTTTATTGACATAGTTTGCCACTTGTGCAAAGAATGGATCTCACAGTCACAGCATCGATGGAAGGAAAACAGAAGTCAAGAAAATGGGAAGGTCAGTTTGCAAATTAATATACATCTAATGTACATTTAGTGTGTTTATTATTATTTTTCTTTTTTACTTTCAGTTTTAAATAATCCCAAATTCCAATACCATTTTGAAAGAAAATACAAAGGTCCACTTAAAGCTGTTATATTTGATTGGGCCGGTAATGAATGTTTTTTAAAATTATTCTTATCTTTCAATTAAAACTGTTTTGCAGATAAAAATTTGATTTTCCTTTTAAAATGATTAGGTATAGTAACAGCAAAGGCCAAGGTTGTTTAGATATTATAATTCAAAATTCTGACTAAACCCTTTCAACACTTTCTTCCTTCTTAGAAATCAGAACAGTTTTTTTCCCATATTATAACTTGTCTTTTTGCCAATTAATTTCTTTGATGCAAGTGCCAACTTGTTAATGGATTAAATAACAATCACAAATGTGATCATTTAGGTTTTAGTAGTCTTGCAATCGTAATTGATTTAAGATGTAACGGATTGGGAAATCAATAACTGATGAAACCCTCACTTAAATAAGTAATAATGAAAGGGTTATTAACTAAACTGTGCTTCTGGTTTTCTAGGCACTGTGATTGACTGTGGAGTTTATGCCCCAACAAAAACATTCAAAAAAATCTTCGAGTCTGAAGGTGTTCCCTTATCTGATGAGGAAGCTCGTGGCCCCATGGGTCTTGATAAACGAGTAAATATTATATCAACTATTTAAATATTTTTTTTTCAATCTCTTGTTTACTTTCCAGATGCATATCGAGAAGATATTGCAAAATGCTGCAGTCAAAGAACGCTGGTTTCAAAAACACGGTCAATGCGCTAATTTGAACGACATTGATCGATTGTACGATGCGTTTATTCCCATGCAGAAGTCAATTCTCCCCGAAAACTCGAAGATAATTGACGGTATTATGTTATTTGATAGTGATAATATAATCTTTCATCATAAAAAATCAAATGTCAATGTGCCAACCTCTTATCAGTTAAATTAAGTATTGAGTCATGCAGTGAAACTTCTTTCTAGGCGTACCAGCAACAGTGCGAAATTTAAGAACCCATTACAATTTGAAAATTGGTTCAACAACAGGCTACCCAACCCTAATTCTTAAGGAATTACTGAGCGCTGCTTCGACTCAAGGTTTTGTTCCCGATTCCTCAGTAGCAGGGGATGAAGTTCCGCGAGCTAGACCCTGCCCTCACATGATATGGATGACGGCAATTCGATTGGACGTTCACCCCATTCAAGCGATAATTAAAGTGGATGATACAATTGATGGAATACGAGAAGGTTTGGCTGCTGGCTGCTGGACTGTGGGAGTCACAAAAACGGTTTGTCGTATATCTTGGTAAAGAAGTTATCAATTATCGATAAATTTGTTTTCTGCCAAATTGCAGGGGAATTATATGGCAGCAACTGAGTCTGAGTTAAAAACAATGACCGAAAAGGAGTACGAACAGAGATTGCAGAAAGCGTATGATACTCTAGCTGAATCAGGCGCTCACTATTTGATTGATAGTGTTGTTGATCTGCCTATTATTGTTGATGACGTTAATAAAAGGTTAAGTAAAGGTGAAAAACCTTAACATGGTACTACGAAAATTAATTTGTAAGAAGTATTTAAATCAGTAATTTGTTTGTTGCTTTGTTCTTTGTATAAACAGTAGTTATTGTATATCATATGTTAACTTTGATTATATACCAATGGAAATATAATTTTGTATACTGTATTTTAAAAATAGCATATATTAAATTTATTACGTTATGTGCTTGAAACCAAGAACAAGTTATAGTAATATAGTCACGGGAAATTAACTTCTCGAGCAAAAATGATTGATTATTTTAGGCAAACGGCAAATTTGTTAACGATTTGCTTCATTTTAAATATGAAACTAACTGGCGAATGATGAAAAACTATAACTTGGTATCCAAGTTGAGATAAAACTAAATCCTATTTACATGAACCGGAGTATTTCGTTTTTACCTAGTTAATCTGATATTCACAACTTAATTCCTTGCACTTTCAAGAATCGTTAGTATTGTTTAAAATAATTTCTTACCTTTGAGTTTTCGCGCAGCACTTCGGCGTGTATCTCCAAGTTTACCCACAATTCCAATACTTACGTCACAAAATGTCAGTTTCAAAATGCAAATAAGCGCAACTCATTATGAATAATAGTTCTCGCAATTTAAATAAATTTAAAACGTTGTAAATAAAAAAATAAAAAATAAAGATGCCGAATTTCGAGTACTGTATCTTTTAAAAATGCCCACTGCACAATAACTGACCTCCCAAAATTCGAAACCACGAAATAAATTTATTTATAAAATAAAATTCAAATATATAAACTGTACACTAGTGTATACTCAAATCTGTACAATAAAAATTACTGTACACAACTCAATATAAAAAAAGAGAGAAAATACTCAAACATTGTCTTGTTTAATCATGTCTGCAGCTTTTTCTCCTATCATCATGCAAGCTGTGCTGGGATGCGCAGATACAATGGTGGGCATAATAGAAGCATCTACAACTCTCAGATTTTTAACTCCATGCACCCTATAAACAAATACCAAATTTCTTACTCATAAAATTGCATAATTAAAACTTTCATACCTTAATCTGTGATCAACGACTGCCAAAGGATTAGATTTTGGTCCCATTTTACAAGTACTTGTTGGATGGTATCCCGTAGACGAAAGAACGGTTACTAAACATTTGCTATACTCTTCAGAATTCAATAAACGTAAAATACAATGAGGTATTAGCCCATTATTTATAAAACTAGCTCCATATTGTTGGAAAGCTTTAGTTTTAACTAGTTCCCACACAAATTTCATTCCTTCAACTAAAACTTTTACATCATCAGGATGAGATAAATATTTAGGATCAATGATTGGTGGGTCGTGGGGATCCTTGCTCATAAGAGAAACATATCCTCGACTTTTGGGTCTCAGAAGTATTGGCATAAAGCTAATCACATCTTTCTCATCAGCTGGAATTGAATTTCCAGCAATCTGAAAAGAAGAATAATAATAATAGATGAGATGAAGCAGCAAAGCAAAATGGGGCAAAAAGAGAAATTTTTACTGCGAGTAACCACAGAATTGCTTCCAACACTAATTATGATACAAATGGCGCCCCACAGCTATGCCACTGAATTATTAGATGAGATTATTACTTACAGGGTCAAGGTATGGTTTGAATACGCGTGCTACATTGTCGGTGTTGAAGAAAATCTCAATGTCTGGCCAATCAGTGATGTTGGTGTATTTTGTTTGGTAATAAGCAACTCCTTCAAAGCTTTCAGGACAAGTCATGGGCCCAGTTCTGGTCTTCTTCCATAAATCTAAATATTTTTGGGTCTCAAACCGTACACTGTTGTAACTGACTGTTTGATTTAGTGTATACATGAGCCCTCCTACAATTGCATGATCTTGTAGATTCTGCCCTACTCCTGGTAGGTCTGCCACTAAATCGATCTGTAATGGATTAATATCATAAGAATTTAATTAATTCAATTAACTTCAATTGAAGATGTTTACGTCAAATGTTTTTAATGTTTCTTTTGGACCAATTCCAGATAATAAGAGTAATTGTGGACTATTAAATACTCCTGCTGACAAAATCACTTCTTTGTTAGCTTTAGCTATGCAGTTAGAATTCTTTCTTTCATATACAACACCAGTTGCTATTTTATGATTGTCAATGATAATCTGAAAGAAATGTACATTGCAATAACTACTAAATGAAAAGTAAGATTTAGTGCATTAAATCAACTGACCTTTGTAACTAAGGCATAGGTCAATACATGAAGATTTGGCCTCTTTAAAACTGGTTTAAGGTAACAGCTGTAAGTGCTGCATCTAACACCATTTTTAACAGTAACAGGTGGATACATAAAACCTGTACAATTTCAAATTCATCAGTAAAATTAACACCTTCCTAATTACATTCAAATTAAACCTGTTTGATATTTAGCATTGTAATCAACCAGTGGTTGTCCAAGTTCATAACCAGCTTGGAGAAAGGCATCAGCAAGTGGAGTCTTAAAAGTTGGAATTGACACTGTCATTGGACCACCTTCACTGTGATATGCATCTATTTGAAAGAACAATGTTATTATTTATAATAATTTAACTTAAAAAGAGATTTATTAACCATCATCTCTTGATCTTGGAACTCTATAATCTTCTAATTTAAGAAAGTAAGGTAACACACTCTGGTAACTCCATCCAGGATTTCCTAGTTGGTGCCACAGCTCAAAATCCATTTTGTTACCTCGAGTGTAAGTCATGTAATTGATAGAACTTGTACCACCTAGTGCTTTTCCACGATTCATTGGCACAGTCTGCAACATAACACATCAGAAGTAATATAAATATTCTCCTAAAGTGTCCAAAATTTTCCATCACTTTTCTTAAACCATTTAATTACTTTAACATTGGCAATGTTAATGCAAAAAATAAAAGCAAATCAAGTTCGAATGAATATTTACTACTTACTTGACCCTTATAAACTTTACAGCAGTTTTTCTGAGGCACTGTGGAATAATTCCAATCCATCTCAGATCCCAGTGCTTTAAATGATATTAATGGGATCTCAGAAACAGCCAATGGTTCACCACCAGCTTCTAATAACAAAACCCTATTGTGTGCACTCTCAGAGAGTCTCGTAGCCACAACTGCACCAGAAGAACCTGAACCAACTGAAAAAAATACAGTTTAGAATGATTTATAAATGAAAATAAATTATTTATCTTACTTATGATGTAATCGAAAACATTATTTTCCAAACAAGTTGAAAAAATCAAATCAAGTCTTGAACATATGAAAGTAATGGTGAGGAGAAGATGCATGTTGCTCATCTTGCACTTTGCTTAACACTGAATACTGCAAATTGAAGTTGGGTCACTGCTCTTTGCGCCTTCTTACACCTTTGCTGTAGTGCTTTGGCATTGGCATAGAAGCAAATCAAGGTCAGGTCAGAAGAAGGTGCTGAAAAAAATAATTTAAAAATGTTCAACTTTTTATTGACCTTGCACGTTAACCTATTTAACCCACAACTTAAAAAACAACGTTATAATACAATTAATATCAAAAAAGGATGTTTCTCGGAAAAGAAAAGCTACTTTGCATATGAAAATTATGTTTAAAAAAATTGATGAACTTCGAGGAACCGCCAAAAGTGTTGACATTATGACATTTTGAACTTACTTTACTGTTTTATTATAGTTACTTTTATATTTTTATGTTAATGTGTGAACATATGTTTGTGTTAAACAATAACTTGACAATAGTTTAAAGAATATCACAAGAAAATATTTCGACTTACCACTATGCATTAAAATGGACCATAGCCTAATTCCCATAATCGCTCTACATGGTCGTTTGAAAAAGTATACCCTGAATTTACTAATTATTACTATTATTTAATAAGAAGATGCAAGTAAAAGAGTACCGTACAGAAAAAGATGATAAGGTCCCCAGCATGTCGGGGCGCGTCCCCATCTCTGGCTTGACCACTTCCGGTCACTTGACAGGATACAGGGAAGAGACTAGTATATAAGGGACCGCGTTGCACGTGCAGGAAGTAGACCAGATCCTGTTCAGATGCGATAGAGGAAGGAGCTGTCTCCCCGATCTCCTGGTTCCAGCCCCTGGTGATCTTTGCAACCCCTAAGGGATAATGGGTTGAAGGGAAGGCCGCGGGCCAGGTGTTCTTAGAGTAGATAAGGGGTTTAGTAGTCATCACCAAACAAAAACTTTTCATGCAATGGGGCGATTTTTTTTCTTATGACTATGTAGTCGTAACACACTATTTACAGTGTTATCAATGAGTGTAATCACTTTTACAATTCACGTTTACACCGAATCCCTATTTATTTAAATAATTAATTGTAATAGACAGTTAAATTTAAGAGGTTTTTCTTATTTTGAATTATCTTCCTTAATCATATCAGCGGCTTTTTCACCAATCATCATGCTCACTGCATTCGTATGTGCAGATACAATATTTGGCATAATTGATGCATCTGCAACTCTCAAATTTTTTACTCCATAAACTCTATAGAAAGATTAAATGTCATTATTAATGATCTGACAAAAATCAATAAGCAAATACCTTAATCTGTGATCGACAACAGCCAAAGAATTGCTCCTTGGTCCCATACTGCAAGTACAAGAGTAATGGACACCGTAACTTAATATACCCTTTAATATGCACTCAAGTTGTTTATCTGGATGTAATAAAAGTTCCTGACATTCATTTGGAAGATTATTAGTAAATTTAGCTCCGTATTTTTGAAATGCTTTTGTATTTATAAGATTTTTTAAAAATGTTATTCCTTCAGATAAAGTTTTGACGTCATCTGGATGAGATAAATATTTGGGATTTATAATTGGTTGGTCTTCTGCATTATTGCTTTTAAGAGTGACGTAGCCGCGGCTTTTTGGACGAAGCGGAAATATCAAAAAGGTTACAAACAGTCTGCCATTGCCAGAAGCAGGGCCATATATAGATGAGAATGGTCCTAGGTCAGGTAGTAAATTCTGGAAAATGTTTAATTTCAGTACACAGAAATATTTAATACTATTAAGATGTAGTGATATTGACGTAATAGTTATTTGATTTTGAGCTTACATTAATTGAATTTATGAGAATTTCATTGTCAGGCCAATCTATTTCAGAGCTTCCTTTACTTTGGATGTAACCAATTCCTTCTTGATATGGTCCAAATGCTATAGGCCCAGTCTTAGTTTCAAACCATTGGTTAAAATAATGCAGAATTTCATTTGTCTTGTATATAGTAAGTGATTGATTCAACTTAACAATCTTCTTTGCAATAATATGGTCTTGAAGATTTTGTCCAACTCCTGGGAGATTGACGCATAAAGGAATCTGATTTAAAGGAAAAAAAAGAAAGAAAAGATTTTAGTGTTAAATAAATAAGATCAGAAGAAAACAAACTGCAAATTACTTGAAATTTATTTAATGTTTCTACGGGCCCAATACCAGATAGCAAAAGCAGCTTCGGACTGTTAAGGCTTCCAGCTGAAATTATGACTTCTTTGTTGGCTTTAGCAGTGCAAACAGAAGAATATTTTACGTAATCAACGCCTGTAGCTCGTTTTTCTGCATCAATAAGAATCTTTAAAATGGCAAAGTAAGTCAACAGATTGATGAAAAGTTATATAAAAGAAGATCCTGAAAAAATTACCTTAGTTACAAGTGCTGAAGTTAAGACGAGCAAGTTCGGTCTAACCATAGCTGGTTTTAAGTAACAATTATAAGAATCGCATCGAACACCATTTTTAATATTGAGTTGTGCAACCGAGAAACCTAAGGAATATTTCTTGATATGGCAATATTTTAAAACCATATGAAAATGAAATTACCTGATTGCGTTTTAGCATTGTAGTCGTTGTGAATGGTTTGGTTCAATTCAGTGGCTGCTTCAAAAAAAACATCCAGCGCCGGTGTTCTAACTTGAGGAGCCGAGATTGTTACAGGACCGTCGAAACCATGATATGCAGCTACATTAAATTGTTATTATTTAGCATTTTCCTCTGTAAGATATAACTTACCGTCTTCTGGTGACAATAATGGTATTGTATACCTTTCCATTTTCCGAAAATATGGAAGAACATGCTTATAATCCCATCTGGGATTACCTAATTTAAACCACAGATCAAAGTCATGTTTATTACCCCGAGTCCACAACATCGCATTTATTCTGCCAGATCCACCTAACACTCTGCCTGGTGTCAGTTCCTATTAAGGTTAAAGAATAAATGATTTCGATATTTTATAAAGTTAAAGTATTTCCTACAGAATCAGATTTCATTAATTCCCGTTCGTTCTGAAATTTCCATCTCATTTCAGAAGTTAAAGAAGATAATGCTAGAAATGGGATGTCAGATATTGGTAATGGTTTTTCTCCAGCTTCCAATAATAGTACGGACATATTTGGATTTTCGGACAGCCTTGAAGCGATTATGGCTCCTGAAGACCCAGCACCAACTTATCAAAATTTAAATTATTAACATATGCTACAAAATAAAGTAAATACAACACGTACCTATAATGTAATCAAAATTTTCATTCTCGATGCAACTTGAGAAAACTAAAATAATCTTGCAAAATATATTCACTATTCTGAATATCATGACAATTAATTTGATTATTCGTAATCGGTATATAAATTTCTTAAGGAACGAATGCTTTTCTCACATACACAACTCACCACGAATTAAATATTTTTCACTTTTGCTGATTGTTTACATAACAAAAACAACTTACGACATCGAATGTTTGCATTAATTAATTGTATGAGATTTAATTATATTATACACTTAAACTCGCAGACCCTTAATTAGATTGAATATAAAATTACGTGAATTAGAATATTTGTTTTACTTACGTTACCGTAACTGTGATTTCAAAATAAACCATCTGCCATCTGATAATTACTTGGGTGCCCATAGGTACATTTCCAAGGGGACTCAAATTACGTACGTGAATGAGTAGCGAGATGTAATGGTGAGCAAAAGTTGGAATTTAACAAGACACTGCAATTCGTCAAAAGTATATAGTCATCATCAAACAAAAACTTGTCATGCAAAGAGGCGATTTTTTTTCTTATAACTATGTAGCCATAACACATTAGTTATATTTTAATAATGTTATTGATGGGTTTAATCACTTTTACAATTCATATTTAAACCGAATCCCTATTTATTTAAATAATTAATTGTAGTAGACATTTAAATATAAGAGGTATTATTTTGAATTATCTTCCTTAATCATATCAGCTGCTTTTTCACCAATCATCATGCTCACTGCATTCGTATGTGCAGACACAATATTTGGCATAATTGACGCATCTGCAACTCTCAAATTTTTTACTTTATGAACTCTATTAAAAGATTAAAATCATTAAAAATGATCTGGCAAAAATCAATAGCTAATACCTTAATCTGTGATCAACAACAGCCAAAGAATCGCTCCTTGGTCCCATTCTGCAAGTACCAGAGAAATGGCAAGAGTGAGTTAATAAACCCTTTAACATGCACTCAAGCTGTTTATCAGAATGTAATAAAAGTTCTTGACATTCATTGAGATTATTAATAAATTTAGCTCCATATTTCTGAAATGCCTTTGTATTTATAAGATTTCTTAGAAATGTTATTCCTTCAGATAAAGTTTTGATGTCATCTGGATGAGATAAATATTTAGGATTTATAATTGGATGGTCTTCGGAATTATTGCTTCTAAGAGTTACATAGCCACGGCTTTTTGGACGAAGTAAAACTACCTTTAGGGTTATATTTGTTTTGCCATCGTCTCTAGTACCCGATGGGGTTGATCCTTTGGGGAAATCAGGTAGTAAATTCTGGAAGACGAACTTGTCGTATTATCAAAACGTTTAATTTTATTACGGTACACGTGTAGAAATACTTAATGCTAATACTGATGTAACCTATATTTGATTTTGAGCTTACATTAATTGATTTCATGATAATTTCAATGTCAGGCCAATCTATTTCAGAGAATCCTTTACTTTGGATGTAACCCAATCCTTTTTGATATGGTCCAAATGTTACAGGTCCAGTTTCAGTTTCAAACCATTGGTTAAAATAATGTGTCTTATAAATGCTGAGCGATTGATTCAAGTTAACAGTTTCGTATGCAATAATATGGTTTTGAAGATTTTGTCCAACTCCTGGGAGATCGACGAATAAAAGAATCTGATTTTTTTTTTAAAAAGAAAAGATTTTATTAGTATTCCTTAAAGGTATAGCAGCTGGAAAAAAATGTTGGGTAAATAACGAGTTGAGTAATTAAAATAAATCGAGTATTATTTGTTGATTTTATGTAATGGCTGACATTTATCATACGAATAAATGTGTATCTTGTTTTATTGCAAACAATTGTGGATTATTCCGATCAAACCATCACCTTAACAAAAAACTGCAAATTACTTGAAATTTATTTAATGTTTCTACGGGCCCAATACCAGACAGCATAAGCAGCTTCGGACTGTTAAGGCTTCCTGCTGATATTATGACTTCTTTGTTGGCTTTAGCAGTGCAAACAGAAGAATCTTTTACGTAATCAACGCCTGTAGCTCGTTTTTCTGCATCAATAAGAATCTTTAAAATGGCAAAGTAAGTCAACAGATTGATGAAAAGTTATATAAAAGAAGATCCTGAAAAAATTACCTTAGTTACAAATGCTGAAGTTAAGACGTGCAAGTTGGATCTAACCATAGCTGGCTTTAAGTAACAATTGTAAGAATCGCATCGAACACCATTTTTAATATTAAATTGTGCAGCCGAGAAACCTAAGAAATATTTCTCGATATGGCAACATTTGAAAAATATAAGGAAATGAAATTACCTGATTGCGTTTTACCATTGTAGTCGTTGTGAACGGTTTGGTTCAATTCAGTGGCTGCTTCAAAAAAAACATCCAGCGCCGGTGTTCTAACTTGAGGAGCCGAGATTGTTACAGGACCATCGAAACCATGATGCGTCGCTATAATAATTTTTAGTTGGCATTTTGTTTTATAAGGAATAAGTAAGACACAACTTACCGTCTTCAGGTGACAGTAATGGTATTGTATAGTTTTCCATTTTCCGAAAATATGGAAGAACATGCTTATAATCCCATCCGGGATTACTTAATTGCAACCACAGATCAAAGTCATGTTTATTACCCCGAGTCCACAGCACAGCATTTATTCTGCCAGATCCACCTAACACTTTGCCTGGTGTCAATTCCTATTAAGGTTAAAGAATAAATGATTTCGATATTTTTAAAAATTAGTGTTTCCTACAGAATTAGATTTTATTAATTGCCGTTCGGTCTTAAGCGTCCAAGTCATTTCAGAAGTTAATGAAGTTAATGAAGCTAATGATAGAAATTGGATGTCAGATATTGGTAATGGGATGTCAGATATTGGTAATGGTTTTTCTCCAGCTTCCAATAATAGTACGGACATATTTGGATCTTCGGACAGCCTTGAAGCGATTATGGCTCCTGAAGACCCAGCACCAACTTAAACAGAAATAAGTAATTAACATATGCTACAAAATAAAATTAATACAACACGTACCTATAATATAATCAAAATCTTCTTTTTCGATACAAGTTGAGAAAACTAAAATAAACTTGCAAACTATATTTACTATTCTGAATAGCATGACAATTAATTTGATTATTCGTAATCGTTAAATAAATTTTTTACGGACGAAATGCTTTCCTTATACACAAATGTTCACGAATTAAATGTTTTTCACTTTTGCTGATTGTTTACGTAATAAAAATAACTTACGACATCGAATGTTTGCGTTAATTAACTGTACGAAATTTAATTATATTAATACCTAAACTCATAGACCCTTAATTAGATTGAATATAAAATCACGTGACGTAGAATAATTACCTTAATTACATAATGGCGTTTTTAAAATAAATCCTTTGATAACTACAATGGGTGCCCAAGGATTTTTTCCAACAGGACTCAAATTATGTACTTGGATGAGTAGTGAGGTGTAACAGTGAGCAAAGGTTTGGAATTAACAAGACACAATAATTCGTCACGAGTATAGTCACCACCAAACAAAAACAAAAATTGCGATTTTTTTTTCTCTGACTGCGGTCATAACAAATAATTATAGTTTAATATTGTTATTGATGGGTTTATCACTTCTACAATTCAAAGCTTTTTTTTGAACGTTAGTAGTTATCTAATTCGTTATTCGAGATTATCTTACTTAATCACCATCAGCCGCTTTTTCTCCGATCACTTTACAAGCTGCATTCTTGTTTGCGCTTACGACATGTGGCATAATTGACGCATCTGCAATTCTTAGATTTTTGGCTCCACGAACTCTGCACATATAATATAATAAAATCACTCTTTGTTAGAAAAATCAAACAAATTAACCTAACCAATGCAATTGAAGTATTGGTTGCTTCAACTCGTCACCAGCTTCGAGAAAAGCATTTATCATTGGAGTTTTAACGTATGGAAATGAATCTGTTATTGGACTATCGAAACCATAATATTCCACTACAATAGAGTGTTAGCGAAAACTTAGTACCAAGCTACCAGTTTACCAACATACAATCAGAAACTCAGTTTCTTAGTAGGTTGGTATCTTATAATTTGATATCTTAGTAATTTAGTTAGCAGACAGTTTACTTACCTAATACAAACTTGCTAAGTTCCAAATTTGTTGCTTCCATTTAAATTTCGTTTATTCTCATCGATATTTTTATATCATGATGACGCAAAAACTATGGTTGTTCTGTCTGAGGTGTTAGTTCAGCCAAAACGTAATTAGCTTATCATTTAAACTCCATCCAAACGCGATCGAACATCGAAGCGAGAAGAAAATGGTGGCATGTAACAATGGAAGTGGCTCATTGTTGTGCACATTGCGCTTGTGTAACAAAACATTGTAACCAAGTTTTTCATACCAACTTTCATGATAAAGTTGGTTGGATTGCATCCGATGTTTTCTCAAATTCCACCGGAAGTTACCAAATTTTTAAAGTATGTGACTTTGTTACATGGGAACTCGGTACCAAGTTTTCGCTAAGTCTCTATTATACAGTTGTGCTTTACAATGCACTGTTTTCAGATTGAACTTGAAGTTTTGAAAAACATTTTCCGACTATTTCCTTATGTATTTACAGACCGGAAATAGTCTTCTCTTTTTTTTGTCTTCCATATGCATTCACAGTTTGGGTTGTTTTGTTGTAGGAGCTACCAGAATAATGTAATGTAATGTAATGCACTAACTATCACTTTCAAAAATGAGTAAATTATGATAAAAATTAAAAAGAAATGAGAGATTAAATGAAGATTACTAAATATTTGTAGGGCTTTGCCCACACATCCCAGGGGCAGCACTGCTAGACTGTGATGTTTTGTTCAAAACATTTACCAGGAAGTTCTTGATAATATCTGAATTCATAAGATGTCATTGTCGAGTTTCTACTGTTGTCACGACCATGTCATCTTGTGTGTCAATTTCTTAATATGACACTTGACGTGCCTGCAGTTCTCTCTTTCTTCCTGACCTGACATAAGCTTATCACATCATAATCAGTTACTCTGCTTTACTTTTGAAAATAAGTAGTAATAATAATAAATATACTGTATCTACATATTATAATCTATGGGGAAAAAAATTTCATTTTATCGTTTTTTTTTTTTTTTTTGTAAAATAAATTATCTGCATTAAATTATTATTGATTAAGTCATTTTATCATTTAACGTATACTTTATGCAGCAAAAAAAATTGAAAAGATATTTTAATATCACGCAGTTTAAGTGATTTTGCCTGCGGAAAAGAGTTTTTACAAAAAACTATAGCTTTCACCTAAAAAAAACTGCACTTTTCAGAAGGAAAGAAATTTCACTTTATTCGTGATAAACTGTGCTTTCTACCTTTAAATCAGTTTTTCCACAAAAAACAACCCTTTTAACACCAAACTCAGTTTTTTTTTTTACAACACACAAAATTCCTTAATTTCTCAAGAAAAATGAAAATTTTGGTCATTTTAATTCTCAAGAAATTTTTAGCCGTTTCTCGAGAATTCTTAAGTTCAAATGCATTTTAAGATGGAAAAACGTTGAAATATACAACTTCTGAATGTTTTACAATAGTAAAATCCTTACAAAAAATGCCATCTTTAGCAAATGACATTTTTCTTTTAAATGTGGCGCCGAAATTCAGTTAGTTTAAATAAGGATAAAATATGTTTTCCCTTAATTTTTCATTTTAATCAGTATTATTTGAATAAATTGCAACGACATTGTATTTTCATCACTTTAATAATTCCTAAAATAATAATTTTTCATTTCAAATCTCACGTTTTTGTGGATTTCCCGAAAATTCCCGAGAATTCTCGAGAAATACAAACAGGTGAGAAATGAAAAACACTACACAATCTTATCTTATCAACGAGTGCCACTCCTTACACACCTCCTTAACTAAAAACAATTTCAATTCACATCCAACAATTAAAAAAAATCATATTTAATTTCCTCCATCACACCAAACAAATCAAAAAAAATTCATTAAAAAATTTCATAAAAAAAAATAAAATTAAAAAACCCATTCATTAATAACAACCCCTTCAATTTTCATAAACCCAAAATTAAATTATTAAAATTACAAACTAAAAAAAAAAATTCCATCAAGCTAATGAGCGAAATGTGATACTTTTAATTCAATTAGCGAAAAAAAGAGTTAAAAAGCACCGTCCTCTTTATTCGACAATAACGACGTGAAACACGGCCGTTTCTAACCTGGCGAAGAAATCTCTTCATTTTGTCCGTTAAACCTTAAAATGCATTCAACTTGACGAGAAAGGAAGAGGAAATCCAAATTCCTGTTTTTTTTTTTTTTTTTTTTTTTTTTTTTTTTTTTTTTTTTTTTTTTTTTTTTTTGTGAATCGACTCGACTTTGTCAATGTCCTCCATTTCCCTTTTCATACTTTTGGGATTGTTCCAAACAGTTAAAAAGAAAAATCCCATACAAACAGTTTTAAAAGGAGAAAATAGAAAAAAATGCAAATTTTCTTTTCATGAAAAAAAAGGACGAAAATGAAAATGGGTGTTTGAAAATGACATTTAGGATCCGTCAAGTACACTCAACGTTGATATGTTGTGTTTAGATACGCTGTAGTTGTTTGAAGACGAATTTCTCATCGTATTGTTTTAAAGTGTTAATTCGTAGATTGTTGTTAATTGGGGCGGTGTAAAAAAATTTATGGGAGTGTTTGTTTATATTGTGTTGTGTTGTGATCATTAAAATTGTGAAGGTCGACCGGAAGTGGTGTTTTTGATCATTTGTAGTTGTTCTCTCTAGTGCTTCACTGCAGTACTTTAAATCTCATTTTATAACTTCATATCTCAGGGTATTGTGTTTGGGTTTTGGCCTAAAAAGATGTTGTTTTGGTCCATAAATCTGTAGTTTTAACCAATACAGAATGGTTAAAAATTCATAAAATTAGTTTTAAAAATTCATAAAATTAGTTTTAAAAATTCATAAAAATAGTTTTACCGAAAAATTAGTTTTAAGTTTTAAGAAAACTACCAAAAAACTAAATTTTCTATACAAAAACTCCGAAAAAAAAC
The DNA here is from genome assembly GCA_034700445.1 of Stenotaenia linearis. NCBI lineage: Eukaryota > Metazoa > Arthropoda > Chilopoda > Geophilomorpha > Geophilidae > Stenotaenia > Stenotaenia linearis. The sequence goes on along the minus strand of JAQIXT010000893.1, from coordinate 1,134 downwards.
TAATATTTCTTGAAATTCTTCTCTAAAGATTAAATTTTTACATAAAATCTCCATAAAACTCAAATTATCACAAAATCTTAATTTAAAAAAAAAAAAAAAAAAAAAAAAAATTTTACACAAAATCTAAAAAATATCACTTTTTTTAGCTTTCTTGTAATTCCTCCCAAAACCCTAAATTTATCACACAAAAACTCCAAAATAAACCTAAAATTTTCTAACAAAATCTCTAAAAAAAAAAACCCAAAATTCCAAAAAAACCAAAATTTCCACATTCCTCATTCTCAACTTCATTTACTTCATATTAATTTATCATTTTCAATCCCACCACACACAATGTAAATAACGTTGATTTAACATTGATTTAACATTACCAAAAAAACCTTACCACAAAAACTTATAACAACACTTTATAAAACAACATTCCAAACACCGACTCAACACAACATTACAAAATCAACACTTGATCAACTCTCCAACTATTCCAACCTTAAAAATCCCCAATTAAAACTATTTACAAAACCCTCTAAAAATCCAAACAAATCATTAACCGACCGGAACAACTTCCAAATCACAAACCACATCCCGTTTCCTCCATCTCTTCCTCCACATTTCTTCACCACCATGGACTTTCCACACACAACTCACTCTTTTTTCCTTTCCCTCCTTTTTCTTCTTTCCCCCCGGGACGCCACTTGCTTCAACATCGACACCCGACACCCCGTTATAATTAGCGGGCCCGCTAATAGCTATTTCGGCTACACTGTCGCCTTACACAACAACTCTTTCGGGAATTGGTAAGTCCTTTTTAACGACCCCCATCAATAATTTGCATTTCCACTAATTTATCAAAATTCCTCATTAAAAAGCCTCATTAACTTCATGCGAATTCCTAATTGAGTTTGTTTTTAATTTATTTTTAGAAAATTTAAATTTTTGAAATTTTAAAATTTTTATAAAAATTTAAATTTGAAAGTTTTTGTTTTGAGTGCTGAAATTGTTTACGCTAGAAACTTATTTCTTTTAAATTGAATAAATCATGATTTTGATTTTGTGATTTTAAATCATGATTTTGATTTTGTGATTTTAAATCATGATTTTGATTTTGTGATTTTAAATCATGATTTTGATTTTGTG
>JAQIXT010000892.1:0-22379 GCA_034700445.1 Stenotaenia linearis | reverse complement strand
GATTAAAATTTACCAAACACCTTTTAGTTTTGAATTTTTAACAAATTAATGGAAAACAATGGTAAAAACTGCATTTTTTGTTTTGATGGCTGTTGTGATCACTTTGGGGAATCACAATAAGCGGCGTCTACTGTATTTCAATTTTCAACATATTAAGCGGAACTAGAGACCGCTATGCAAACAAAACCTGCAGAAATGCACTATTTCCATTCCCACAATGCAACTTGGCAAAATCTAAACTTTTCCCATCAATTTATCAATAATTTCATGAGGAACAGATTATGTTAGGCCTGAAAATCCTGTTTTCCTATAAAATTCCTTGTATTTTGATCTTATCATTCAAAATCTTTTGTTTATAAAAAATTATTTAAAAAATTATAAAATGTTAGTTTTGGTTTTTTAGTGACAAGAAATTGAGAATTTTATTTTTTTTTTACTAAAAATTTCAAAAAATTCATTTTTTTCAGTAAAATTTCTAATTTTGATGAGAAATTTTTGATTTTGTAATGAAAAAATGGAATTTTCCAGTAAATTCATTAAAAAAAATAAAATTTTGAGTACTTTCAGTTAAGAAAAGTAAATTTTCAATTTTTTTCATTAAAAATATGAAATTTTTGAGTATTTTCAGTGAAAAAAATGAAATTTTCTACTTTTTTCATTAAAATCTGAAACTTTTATAAAATTATAAAAAGCCCAAAATGGGTCTTGTTATTAGGTAGCAGTTTTAAACTAATTTTCCCAAGCCTAAGGGAGAAATCAGTCAAAAAGAAAAGCTGTCACATACCTGATGGCTGCTTGATGTACATCACTTTGACTATCAGTTAAAGAGACTTTTTTGAAAGGTGTTATTTTGAATTTCACAAAGTTTTTTTTATCTTTGTAACCTCATTTTTGATAAGGAAACTCCCCTAATAATTTTTGTGAAAAAAATATTTGAAAAATAGATCAGATATTTTGGTTTTGTTGTGAAGTGGTTTTGGAGTTTTGTTGGAGTTGAGGTTGGGTTTGGGTGGGTTTGGGTTTGAAGTGGGGGGTTGGGGAGGGTTTTGGGGGGAGTGGGTGATGGGTGTTTGGGATTAGTTTTTTTTTTTGTGGAAATAGGGAGGGATTTGGGTTTTTTTTAGTGGAAAGAATCTGAAATTTTATTATTTTCACTAAAATACTCAAAAGTTTCACATTTTTCACTGAAAATATTCTAAATTTCACATTTTTTTATGCAAAAACTGGAAAATTTCTTCTTTTTTTCACTAAAGATGCTCAAACATTTCATTTTTCACCAAAAATACTTTTAAAAATTACATTTTTTCACTTAAAATTATATAATATCATTTTTTCACTGAAAATATTCAAAATTTCATGTTTTTTATGAAAAAACTAGAAAATTGAGTTTGAAAAACTGAAATTTTCCAAAATACTGAAAAATTTCATTTCTTCACTTTAAAATATTCAAAAATTTCATTCTACCACAACAAAATCAAACATTTCTAATAAATAATTTATAAAATCAAAAACTGCTGAAAAAAATGAATATTTTAACATCATCATTTTTTAAAAAAAATAAAACTTTCAATTTCAATTCACTAAAAAACAAAAATTCCCAAATTCCCTTTCACAAATATAAAAAAAAAAAAACCAAAACCACACATTTCACCATTAAAAAAAAAACTTAAATTTCTACAAAAAACCCTTTTCCAACCACCCAAAATTCACTCTAAATAAACTCATACAGTTTGAATTTGAAATATGGCAACCACCTGTGGAATAATTTGACTCATGTGTGCATATAACATCACTTGCATAATAAGTAGTTTGTGTATAACCAAACTCGCTCGCTCCTGTTCCACTCCTCCCTTACACATTCAAGTCTATCATTAATAATAAACATGTCAGAAAACATGTTGTAGAACTCATCAAAACATATTGCAAAGTATGCAGGCAAAGCCCAATCAAAATCCGAATAATAAATTATTAATAAATTCATTTCAATTTTAAATGTCACATTTTTTAATTTTATTTTAATTTTGATTCACATATTGTGGGTGGGATTTACATGATTTAGTAATAGATTCTCGGTTTAACTGTGTAATTTTTTTTTTAATTCTTCGAAGTGGTGTTGCATAAGTTTCAAGGTTTTGGTGTTACAAAAGCGTTAAAAGTTGTTTTAAGGGAATTTTTAAGTTATTGTGCGGTTAAAAGTTGTTTTCGGGAATTAAATGGCGGGTTTTGTTTACCGGGGAAAAAATAGATTTACAAAAACTTACGGAATTAAATTTATTGTTTTATTTAATTTAAAAACACAAAACACAAAAAAAAAAAAAAATGGAGGATAGATGTTTTATGGTGAAAAACAGTTGGTAAAAGTAAAAAAATAATTGCTAAAATTCAAAAAACAATTGTTTGTGAAAATAATTGTGGAGTGAGAAAACAATTGTTTTTTAACAAGTAAAGAATTGTTTTGTTAAAAATAACAAGTTTGACCAATGAAAACAACTGTTTTACCACAAAAAATAATGTTTTTCTACAAAAAACAACTGTTTTATTTAAAAAAAACAATTGTCTTATCATAAGAAAACAATATTTTACCAATAAAACAACTATTTTACCTACAAAGCAATTATTTCACCAACAAAACCAACTGTTTCCCCCCAAAACTCAAACTACTTTCCACTATAACATCCATTTCATCCCCCAAAAACAAATCACTTCCTTCAAAAAAACACCCCATAACCCCAACCTTTAACCTCCACAAACATTTACCCCAAAAAAACAAATCCCACTACTACACATCCATTCACAACCTCCAACCAAAAAAAAAAACCAAAAAAACCCAGTAATCCTCTATCAACAACAATAAAACAGATTAAACTCACCAAACAACACCCAAATTCACACTTCACCCCTACATAAATTCCCATTCAACAACCAAACCCAAGAAAAAAACAAAAAAAAATTTTTTTTTTAAAAAAAACAAAAAAAAACACAAAAACTCATTTAAATTCACTTCCACCCATTCACTCCAAAAAAATGTAAAAAGGGGGATAAAAACATGTCCCACAAGTCCATCTGCCTGATTGCCAACAGAGGAGGGGGTGTGGAAACAATATTCAAGCAATGGTGGACTCCAATGTGGACAAATGGTGTAATGGGGGGGAAAAAACTCACTTCCCCCTTTCAATCCTTCAAATGTGTTGCTGATACACCAAATACCCCATAAAACTGATGAGACACCTTTACCCCCCCTATTTACCCCCAAAAAAAATTTCTAAAAAAAAAAAAAAAAATTTATTTTGGGGGTTAAACTGTCAATCATTTTGAGATAATTTTTGCACAATTTTTAACTACTCCCTATCACATGTCATTGCATGCCACACCTATCTAATAGCCATGTCATCATACAAAAGACAATTGAATTTTTCTTTGCTAGATAAACATAACCTCATTTTTTCTGTTTAGTGTTATAATAGATTCTAAGGGTCATCCATTTTTTTTCTTTTTTTTGGCTTATGTACAAGGGAGATGGGAATTGCTAAAGGTATTGTGTGTGTGAGATTTGATGAGTTTTATCAGTGAGTTGTTTTATCAAGTGGTTTAGAGGTTAAAATGTGGTTTTGTTGGTTTTGGGAGTGAAAATAATCAAAAATGGTGTTTTGTTGGGTTTTAAACATGAAAATCAATTAAACATTTATTTTATTGAAAATTTTATTGGAAAATTTATTTTATGAAAAATTTTTTTTTTTGGTTTTGTGTCATGAAAACCATTGTTTTATTGGTTTTGCATCTTGAAAAACAGTGTTTTATTTGCTTCAAAACAAAAAACTAATATAAAAAACAGTGTTATATTGGTTTTATAGCATAAATAATATTGTTTTATTAGTTTTTTCCTTCATAAAACCATGTTTTATATAGTTTTTCCTCTATAAAACCACTGTTTTATTACTTTTTACTTTATAAAACAATTGTTTTATTACATTTCAGATATTTTAAGCCCAAAAACCACCACTTCACAAAACACAAAAACAACAATTTGCCAACATCCACCAACAAAACCACAACAAAACACATTGAAAAACACAAAACCAATCATCTCCTCTTTCTAAAAACAACCAAAAACCACTAAAACAATAATCCAAAACCCTTTCAAACCACCAACCAATCACCACATACCACCACACAACCTCCAGCCCATCATCTCCACACAAAACACCTGCAAAATGTGACATTTCCCCATTGAATTTCCCCTCTACAGACATAATGATGCTTTTAACCCTTGCCAACCAAACTTGTGCTAATTCTGACCCTCACTTAACTTCCAACCACTTTTTTCCCCCTTTTCCAAAGGTAGAAATAATTTTTTCAAACACCTGTCCTCAACAATGGGAAGTCAACATTTTTTTCCCCATAAGGAAATCATTACATCACAAAAACAATTCAGAAATCACAAAAAAAATCATCTTACATCATAATGACTCATGGTTAGGCTTAAAAATAACCCTAACTCACACATTTACCCATAAATCCACTCCTAGCAGCTGATTCTGGGCAAAGAAATACCCACTATCATCTGCACATGCGTGGATTTAAAATTTTTTTGTCTTTGAATATTTAACACCAACTTACATAATCAGTGTCAAGAATCTTCAAACATACCTCATGTTAGAGGAAGTGGCCATTATTGTCATCAGGCTTGTGATATAATGAGTAGAAAAAGTTAGTTATCAACATTACCATTCATACATCTGTTCTTTCTGGGTCGACAATGATTTCTCTAACCCATTATTATTATTTTATTATTTTATTTTATATTTAATTTGGCCTTGCTTGGAAAATATTTCTATTTGTCCACGTTTGCGGTTATCGGTGGCGAAAATCGCACGCGAATGGAATTATCGGTGTAATCGGATCTCTTTTGCATTTGCAATAGTGCTTATTCTCTTCTACTGTGAAATTATCAAAAATATCAAAATTGTTTTTTTTTTTCTATTTTAGTTACACAGCAACCAATCGTGTTCCGAGTTTCTTGTGTCACATGACTCGGTCGACCAATAGCAAAGTTTCGAAGACTCAATGTCGAAGTTAACCGCTGAAAATTTGAAATAAAATGATTTTCTGGTGTCACATGACTCAATAAACCAATAAAAAACCTTCAAATACTTTATATCAAACTGAAATAATTCTATTTTCTTGTGTCACATGACTCAATGGACCAATCACAAAGCTTCAAAGACTTTATACCAAACACAAAACATCTATAAATATAAAATAAATTGATTTTCTCATATCACATGACTCAATAACCCAATCACAACCCTTCAAACACCCCACACAAAAACAAAACCTCCCAAAACCCCCATAAAAAAACCCATAAAAAAAAAAAAAAAAAAAAAACTTACCATTCTCATGTATATGTTTACCCTCCATCTTCACTTCCTATTTCTCATTTACAAATATATCCACCTATAAAAAAAAAAAACAAAAAAAAAACATAAATAACAATTCCAGCCATAAAACCCAAAAACCCCTTATTTATTACATAACACCAACCCTTTTACCCCCCACCCCCAAACCCCACCTCAAAAAAGAAGGGAAAAAAAGCCATTTCACCTTGGTATGCAGGTCAGTTGGGGAGTGGAAAAGAATTTTATAGTTTCACAGTTGAATACCACAAATACCCTGGACCAATGGGTTCTCACCACTGCTTAAATTACAAGTTGTCTTTGCAGAAAGGCCCGGTCACTTCCAAATTACGACCTTGCAACCAATGCACACACTAATGTCATGTTGGAATGTATTCACTCAACCCCCCCCCCCCCCTACAACCCCCACAAACTGACCAGTCACATTCACCACCCTAACACTCAACATAAACAAAAATCAGGCAGGAATTACCCAACAGATAATCTTTTTCCCCCTTTTTTGTAAAATAAGGGTCCAATACCCCTACCCCCACACCCTTACATGGATATTTGGACTCCAGTGGGGGGTTGTAACAAAATGGATGTCCTCAGGCCCTGGAAATGGGGTTTGAAATTAGAAAATTGCATTTTTTCTCAGGGATGGGTGGAAAATAGGCCTAAAATGTGTTTAAATATGCAAATTACACAACTCCATGATGTTGTTGTTGTTGCCCAAGATTGGCCAATTTATTTCCATGTCAGAATCCTCATATACTCTCAATTATTCACACTCAAATTACACCTTGTGCACATTAACCCACCCTTTTTGCCTCACTAATCACCTGCTTGGTCCCCTTTTTTTGCTCAGTGGTAATGGCCCTTGTGTCCACAGCTGGCCTTGCCTTGACCTCAGTACCCTGGACTTGGATGCCCAACCCAAGATCAAAGGTTGTAAATCACCCACTACATCCATTCTTCAACACCACCCCCCTCAAAACTGACCACTGCATCTATTTAATGTCCATGCAAATTGATTTATTCTCATTATTCACTAAATAGGCCTAGTTTCCATACATTTACATTGATTTTTGATTCTTTTTCACTTTTCCCCCCATTTTTATTGCTTTTTTTTATTTCTTTACATTTTTTTTCAGGTAGATAAAAGTTTAGATGGGATAAGAAAAGAGGGGTTTTCAAGGAAGGGGAAGAAAATGAGCCTGGAGGCATATTCCTTGTTCATAAACACTCAACCTTGAATAGTGGGACAGTTGAAGAGTGAAGTTGAAGTTGAAAATAAAAAAATTTGCAAATTCAGATTGATTTAGTAGCTGTTTGAAATTTGAGTTTTTCTTATCTGATTTTTAATTTTTTTAAATTGTATGGTGATTAATTTACATAATTTGATTGAGTAATTATGAGTAGGGTTAAGATTAAGTGGTTGTTGGTGATAGTGAGTTTTTGTGTTTGGATTTGACTGGGAATGGGAAAGGTTTTGCGGTTAACCGTTCTTTTTCGACCGAAATTTTCCTGTGGTACTGAGGATCTGGAAAATAGTGTGTGGTGGTCAGTGGATGGTTTAATAGAGTTGATTTGATGTAGGAATAATATTTTGAAGTGAAATATTTAAGTATTTCATGTTGTTATGGAGTTTAAGCAAAATAATGAAATTTTAGAGGGTGTTAATGATGAATTTGTATAATATTTCTTGTTTTTCATGTTTGTAGTTACAAATAAATTTAAAAATAGCATTAATAATGTTAAATGGAGTGAGTTATAGTGTATTGGTTTAAATAATTACATTGGAAATTGTTTTTATTTGAGAAATCTGGTTTTTCGTCAAGCGTTATTTTTCGATGAAATTTCCTCGTGGTACTGAGGAACTGGAAAATGATGTGTGGTGTCTGGTGAGTGGTTTAATAGTGTTAATGTGGTGTAAGAATAATATTTTGAACCATAAAATTTAAATGTTTAATGTTATTATGCAGTTTAAGCAACATATTGAAATACCGGACAGTGAGAAGGAAGAATTTGTGTGCATAATCTTAATTTTTCATGTATGTGGTTACATTTGAGATTAAAATCAACATTAATAATGCTAAATGGAGTGAGTTACAGTGTATTAATTAAATAATGGAATAAAAATTTGTTTTGAATTGAAAAATTTGGTTTTTCGTTAAGCGTTCTTTTTCGACGCAAAAATCCCCGCGGTACCAAGAAACTAAAAAATGACATTAGTTCTTCGCAAACCGATTTAACAGACTCAACAGGATGTAAAAATCACCAAAATTACATTCTGAACCCCAAAAATCAACAACTAAATTTAAAAAATCCAATTTTTCAACATATTCCAAAACACAAAACTAAAATTCCAACTTCGAATACAAAAAAAAAACACAATCCATCAAAATAGGCCTATTTCCAGTACTGCATTACCAAAAACCAGCTTTATTACATGACAAAGTGACATGTGGCCACTTGCAGGACTCTTTATTCCTCTACCCACACTACAATAGCAGACAAATGATGATGTGATCACATAAGCCACCCCTGAAATTATCTCATTTCAAAGTCTGGTTCCAATAATAACCCATCCTTTCACTCATTTTACAATGCATGGGTGTTTTGTTAGAAGAGGTTTGTTATAGATCCATTCAGATCCAATCATGTGCCATTTTGTGTGGTAGAAAAACCTATCAAACAAGTAGTGGGGTCCTCAGGATATTTGATATTTGATCCAACAATGAGGGGGGAAGGAAAAAATTGATATCAAGTCTTGTTTACCCCTTCTATTCATGTCTGATTAAAGGATTAGGGAAATTGGGGTTTTTTTAAGGTGTGAAAGGGTGGGTTGTCATGTTGTGTGTGGCCAAGGGGTTGACAAATCAGCACTTTGGGGGGAAAATGAGGTGTTGAGTGTGTTGAAAGAGTTAAATGTGGTTGGTTAGTTGGGATTGGTCATGTGATGGCCTTGAGGGACCAATTAGAAAGGGTTAATTGGTGAGGTTGGTTTGTTTTGAGTGGTTAAGGTTTTTTTGGTTTTGGTTTTCTTTGGTTTTTGTTTGGTTGTTGCATTTTTATTTGAGATTTTTAAATTTTATTGTTTTTTTTTAAAATTGTTACATTTCTTTTGGGTTTTTTGGTTGATTGTTATAAAATTCAATGAAAAATGTAACAATTTTACCAAAAAAAACAAACAAAATATAACAGTTTCACCAAAAAAACAAAAAATAACACAATTTTACAAAAAAATTTTAAAATGAAAAAATTTCACTAAAAAAAAAACCAAAAAATGTAACAATTCCAGATGTAATAATTTCACAAAAAACAAGTCAAAATGTATCAATTGCAAACAAAAAAGGTCAAAAAATATTTCTGCTTACAATTTTTGATTATTACATTTTAAATATTTTAATATTTATTCATTAGAATTATTAAATTTTAAATTATTTTTTCATTATTACATCTCTGATCACTAAATTTCATAATCCATCCAACCATTATTACTTTTTTATACAAACTTTTCAACCCCATCACTACATCTGCTCACTTTTTCATCATTTAATAATTATCCCATCCCCTCTTACCCAACCCTTTCACCTTCAACCCCAACCCAAACCCCTCAAACCCCACAAAATAACAAAACCCAAACAAAACCCAAACAAAACCTCATTTAAACTACACAAACACAAAACCAATTAAACAAACTCACCCCAACAACCCAACCTCACATCCTCCATAAAAAAAATTTAAAAAAAATCAAGAAAAAAAAACCCCCACAAACCTCCATTGACTCCAGAGCCCCAACTTGTAAACCCCAGCCTTTAACCCCCTTTTTCATGGGCACAAGGGTGGTTTTGCAGACAGGAAAAAGCCAACTCAAGCTTCAGCCATCACCTATCATCTAATAGAGGGGAAATGATCACACTCCCCTTCTTTGTCATATGAAGCAATGTAGTAAATGCTAATTTTTTTCTTCTCTAAGAACCAGAGTCAAGTGGTGCCCACCTTCAGAGCTCACCAAAATGGGACACTTCATGAAAAACTTGCTCACAAGATTGGAATCAATGAACAAGGCCACTTGTACAGCTAAAGGTGGAGGGGAACAAGTAGAAAGGGCTTTAGAACTATTTTGTTGTAGTGAAATGTGAGATTATTTAGTCTCAAATCAAAATTGAGGACAAATTTTACAGTCTGAGGTTAGTATTGTGATGTTTAGAGTTTTCGGTTTTTATTCGTTCAAGTTTTGGGGGTTTTTTGGTTTTAAGGGTTGTGTGGTGGGTTTTTTTTTAGTTTTTATGTGGAATTGGGTTTGTTTTGTGGTGAATTAGTTTAATTTTTGGTTTTTTGGTGAAAAATTTGGGTGGAAATTGTATTTTGTTGATTTTTTGATTTTTTTGGTTTTAAGTGTTCAAATTTGGGGATTTTTTCAACTTGGGGGTGATATAATGGAATATTTTTAAATTTATTTATTAAATGTGGTTTATTCTGTTATAAATTAATTTAATTTTAGGTTTGTGGGTGAAAAATTTGTGTGGAATTTGTAATTTTAGGTTTTTTTTGAGTTTGGAGGATTTTGTCGGTTTTAAGCGTTCAAATTTTATGATTTTTTTTAGTTTGGGGATTATGTGTTGGAATTTTTTTGAATTTTTTTATTAAATGTGGTTTGTTTTGTTTTAAATTAATTTAGGTTTAGGTTTTTGGGTGAAAAATTTGAGTTGAATTTGTATTTTTTGATTTTTTTGAGTTTTGTTAGTTTTAAGCATCAAATTTTTGAATTTTTCAGTTTTGGTGAATTGTATTATAAATTATTTGGATTTTTTGATGAAATATATTTTTCCATGTATAAATAATGTTATTTTTATATGTGTTTGTGATGGTTTCGTGAGAAATTTACTTGTTTGGCTTTGAATAGGATTTTGTCATTTTTTAAGCGTTGAAAGTTTAGTTTTTTCAGTTGGGAGTTTTGTTGATTTTTTTATTAAATGTGGTTTACTTTGTGGTGAGTTTGATTAATTTTGGGTTTGTGTTTGAGAAATTTATGGGGAATTTGTATTTTTTGATTTTTTTGAGTTTGAATGGATTTTGTCGGTTTCAAGCGTTGAAAGTTTGGGATTTTTTTCAGTTTGGATGAATTATTTTGTAATTTAAGTGAAATTTTTACTAAAATATACTTTGTTCTATATAAATGATCTTAGTTTTGTATGTGTTTGTGATAACTTTATGAGAAATTTACTTTTTTGATCTCAAATGGATTTTGTCACTTTCTAAGCATTGAAAGTTTGAGATTTTTTCAGTTTGGGTGAATAATATTATAATTAACTTAAAATTTTTTATAAAATATACTCTCTACTGTTATAAATTACATTAATTTTATATGTATTTGTAAAATATTTATAATAAATTTACATTTTCTCACTTATGGGTTTTCGCAGTTTTCGCCGAATAAACAAAAATTCTAAATATTTCTTAAAATTTAACTACAAAAACATAATAAATACACAAAATCATTACTATTATATTATAATATGAATATAAATATAAAAATATTATTAAAAAAATTTTTTAAAACTGTAATTTCAGTTCACAAAACCAAAATAAATGAAAATTTCCTGTTTATTTCAATTTCCAATACCTTAAACCACAAAAACTCAACATCATCCACACAACACACCCAATTCAACCCCCCACACCCCAAAAACACCCATAAAACCCCAAAACCCCCAACCAAAACCCCACAAACCCAAAAAACCTCAAATTCCCCCCCACTTTTCACCCATATTCATTCAAATTCATTGAAATTCATTCAAATCCAGGCTAATAATACTAAATATTTAGTATATCAACTTGACTTTTTCATTTTCCACACTTGCACAGAATGATTAAGTAGCAAACACATCCTTCATGAATAATTCATTCCAAAACTAAGTTGAAAAAGCAACAAAAAAATCCATTTCCACTTTCAATTCATATTCATTATATTAATTATCATTAGATAATTAGAAATTCACAGATTTCTCACCTTTTTCTAAAAAAACCAAACAAAATATCAACCAATTACACACTTTCAGTGTAGTAAACAAAAGTAAAAACTCTTATCTTTGTTCCCAATGAACTTTGCTGATTATTTGATATTTACAGAGTGAAAAAATGCAAAAATTGATAAAATTTATTCATTCTCAGCAACTTTGTGACTAATTTTCATTTACTTAGTTAATTATGACATTAATAAACCAATTGTATAATCTTTTTCAAGGATTTGAGGTTCTGTCAAGGTTAAAACACAAGAATGGGTTTTTGGAATGAAATAAAACAAAAATTGCAATTGATTTCCCATGAAATGAGGAAACAAAGCACAAATGTAAATAGATGTTGGTTTTGTTGTTTGCTCCTGTAGTTTTCTACTTTTTTTGACTATTTAGACAGAAAAATGTCGAAAACATGTTTGAAAACAGCTGGAACAGATGGAAATGAATAATTTTTACCTGTGTAATCACATTAATGTTTATATTCACTCGTCAATTTTAATAAAACACAACATCGAGCTCATCAAAACCATTAAAACATCACTAATTTAAGCCTAACCAATGGTCACGTGTAAACAAAAACAAACAAAAACCTCGGTTTGCAACCGAAATCAAAACAAATCACGAAAAACACACTTTAAAAAACAAATTCGAACACAAATCAAAAAATCAACAACTCAATTCGGAAAAAATTTAAAAAAATCCAAAAAAAATCAGAAAAATCGCGAAAAAAATGGAAAAAAAATTTAAAAACCGACCAAAACAAGCGCGATAAATAAACCGGTGGATTAAATTTTTTTTCCACGCACCAAAGTGGGAAAAATAAAAAAAAAACGTTTGAAATGCCCGGCCCGAAGCCGAGCGAGCAAATCGGGTGAAAGCCATGCGGGCCGAAACTTTTTTTGGGACTGCACGACTCGGCAAAGTTCTATTCCTCGATCGGCTCCCCATGACATTTGACCGGCGCCGCACAATTCTCTTTCAAATATCATTACGGTGCAATGGAGCCGTGGATAATGAAATAAAATTATGTATGAAACTTGTTTGTGCATACATTACCTTGCTTCCCGTTCGGAGCCTCCGCTCGGGCCGCCATCTTCACTAGGATCATCTCAGCACTTTTTATGCGCTAAGCTTAGCGTTAGGCCGTGCAGTGACGTCACTAATTGCCGGGTTCGGTCCGCGGGCTAAACTGATCGTGACGTAATTTAAACTCCCCTACTAAAATCCGATTAGCTCCGTCACATGCGAAAATGGTTTTCTTTTTGAATTTACTCGCTTTTTCGTTACAGTTTTGAGAGAAATGAGAAATACCTATCGTATACAGCGGTTTTATTTACAAAAGAGGATTTGTACAAAATTTATTGATCTTTGGAGGTAAAAACACCGGTAGAAAACAATATGATAACTGTGAGGACAACGAGAACGATGGCACCGATGATAAACCACATTTTCATGTTTTGACACTTCATTTTTCGATGTATTTTCCTCGAATGGCTCTGGAACAACCCGGCCTGTAAATAAAAAATAAAAATCAATTCACAAAAAACAAAAATTTAACAAAATTTCATCACTAACTCACCGAACTTTCCAAATCGGCCGTTTTTGACAATAAATTATCCAAATTTTCACCTCGTTCCAACACTTTTTCAACATTTTCCAACATAATTCCTTTAACATCGTTCACCTGCGCCTTTAACTTCGATATATTATCACCCGTTTCACCTTTGGAGAACTTTTCCTGCGATCAAAAATAAAATTTTTAATTTTTTTCACAAAAAAATTCAAATTTTTAATTTCCAATTTTCACCATTTGTTGCTCGAGAACGAATTCAAAATCTCTATCAAGTTCCCGATAACGAGCCGTTATCGCTCGAGTAGCTAACGTCGATTGTGTGAACCGCGACCGGATCTAACGAATCATTTTTTCATTAAAAAATTTTTTAAATTAAAAAAAAAAAAACCTCGTCCAAAAAAGCGTACGGAATTCGCCTCCCGAACTCCGAATCGGCGATACACAAATAGATGATGTCATTTTCAACGACCACGTGCACCAAAAAACTGAAAATTTAAAAATTAAAAAAAATTATTTTTTTTTACTCGAAATTCGATTTTAACGAATTAATTAAACACCCACTTGTCCGACGTGTATGTCGCTTTCGTGTTTTGATGCGTTTGAACGTTTTTTAAGACATTTTCCGTGATTACTTCGAACATTCCGGTTCCATTTTGATGGCTGACTAATATTATGCTTCCTTTCGAGATGCAGCTGAACACTATCGTCATGATTTTGATCTGAAATGGTCATTTTTAGGCCTATTTGTGAAAATTTGAATTTCGATTCACTTACTAATTAGGTGTTTTTTTACAAATAGCAGGTGCAGTGGTTAAAACTCGCCCATCATATGACACGACGTAATCGGTGCGACCAAAACAACTTGTGTTGCCATCTGGTGGTAAAGGATTTAGGATCGATTTTTTTTTTTATATTAAATTTTATTGATTAGATATTTAGATTTACATTTTTTTGATTTTTTTTTTACAAAGTGTGTAAATATGGCGGCGGTTATGAAAATTATCGAAATGGCCGCGCGGAAATATAGAAAAATATAAATGAGCGGGAATTTGTAAATAAAGTTTATAAAATTGGATAAAATTAATAAAAATTGGTAAAAATGTAAAATTTGATCACAGGATCGCACAGCAACACGGATTTTTAGATGGTTGTTTCTCGGTCTCGAAATCCTTCGCCTTTTTCAATTGAAAAAAAAAGATTTTTTTAATTTTTTTTTTTTTAATGTTAAAAAGTTTTACCTACATAGTTTTCGAGGTTTTCTCCTACTTTCAACGCTTCCAATTCATCTCTTTCGACGAATTTGCTGCTATTTCGCACCAATTTCTTCGCTATGAACTCAACTTCGGACTGCAACTTGGCCAGGTTCTCCTCCGCTTCATTTTTAGATACCTTTCAAGAACCCAAAATATCCAACTGCCAAATTCGAATTTCAAAAGCAAACTTTCAACTCAAACTCACCATTTTATCTGCCATAAACTCAAAAAAAAACAAAGTCAAAACCAAAAAATCAACCAAAACTAACTTCCGCACGTGACATCAATCAAAATTCTCCATCTGTTGCTAAAACTACAAACCAAACTCAACGCTCCGCCATTTTAGAAACTCAAAAACAAAACCCAAAAAACAACAAAACTTCAACTCAAAACACAAAAATTCAACTCAAACACAATAAAACGATTTTATTCACACACAAAAAAAAAAAAAAAACACAATTACACATCGATCAACCCTTTCCCCTCCATCTCCTTCCTCTTCTCTTTCCCCAACAAAATCACTTGTTTGAACAACCTACAATAAAATTCAACGGCTTGCGGGCTATCGTCGTTCCCAGGAATCGGATACGAAATCAAATTCGGATTACAGTTCGTGTCCACGACGCCGATCGTCGGTATCAACAGCTTCGCCGAATCTTTCACGACCAAATGCTGCTCGAACGTGTTACTGAGCGTGTGCATCACTATAACGAGGTCCGGGACGCGCGTTCCGACCCCAAAAAGGGTCCTGACGTTCGTGAACGTCCCGTCGATCCATTCCCTCGTGTGGGAGTACTCGCCGCACTCCCTGGCCGTCTTCTCTACGGTCAGAGAGGTCTGTTGGTGCCGGGAAACGAACAAAATGACGCCTTTTCGGAACGCGACGTGAGCGGCGAAGTTCAGGGCTTGTCTGAGGTGGAAAGCGGTTTGATCTAAGTCGATTATGAGGTGTCCGAGACGTTTTCCGAAGAGGAATTGACGCATTCGGTCGTCTAAACTGCCTTCTTTGTGGCCCCAGTGGATTTTGGCGTTGAAGAGGTCCCCGACCGTGAAGAGTTTGTGGACTTGGAAGTAGTCTGGGTGCTGGAGAATGGTTGTTTCTGGTTGGAAATTAAAATTAATGAGTTTTTTTGTTTTTTTTGGTGATTTTTGAGGCTTTTTGAGGTACCTTGAGTGAGGTTTACGTCGGTTTTGACGTCCAGTTGTTGTAATTCCTGTTGCGGGTTGCTTGAATGTGTCGAAAAGGGTCTTAGATGTCTTAATATACGAAAACCTGTAGGATAAAAGGGTTGAGTATGTTGTAAACAGTGAAAAACTGCAAGAAGAGGAACCTGGGAAACGTGCAGCGATGGAGACCGCCATTTTGGATTTGAAACAAGTGCGGGATTTGTTCGCTCTTTTATTTTGAATTTTTTTGAATTTTTTTCATTTTATTTGTTTTGAATAATTATCCAATAAAATATAAAATGTTGAATAAATTGTGGTTTTTAGAGTTTTTATTTGCTTTGTGGTTAAATCAACAAAATAAACAAATTTCATAATTTGTATTTTTTAATTACAAATAAAATTCATTACAAATCTTTTTTCACTCGTTTTTGTTTCTGTTTGAATTTATGATCTCGCGTAAAATCAGAATACAACTGACTAAATAACTCCCTACTCGGCGCTGGCAGATTCTTCTGCAATTCGATCACAGCAAACTCATCGCACAGATCCAAAACGCTGTAAATTCCATTTATCAAAATCTCCTAAACAAAACAAAAAAATCATAAAAAACACACACAAAAAATAATAAAAACCAAAATAACAACCTTAATCGCCGAATTCAAAATAATATTCTCCAATTCAAACACGTAATCGGCCACTAAATAATGCGCAACTCGAAGAAAATTCAATTTCGTGTTCCCAAATTGATACAATAACCTAAAAAAAATTTAAAAAATTCAATTTATTGAAATAAAAATAAATTAAAATTCAAAACTACCTATTCAAATTCATCGCGCAATTTTCTAATATTTTTAAATCAATTTCGTCGATATTCGCCTTCGTTTCGTCGCTTCTTCGCAACAATAACTGCATCAGAGGTAAAACTTATTAAGGAAAAAATTTGTTAATTTTTAAAATTTTGTTTAAATTTTTTCAAAAGGATATAACTAATGCATTTGATGAGTAGCGGAACTTTGTTTGCTATAAAATCGGCGTGATTGACACAAAATGCGTTTAGAATTAAAAATAATCCGTTGAAAATGTCAGCAAAATGTTGCGTGTTTTCAAATTCGCACTTGGATTCGATTATATTCATGAAAATATGAAACGGAAATGTCGAAAAGTTGACTTCCAATAACTGTAAATACAAAATTAAAGTAAATTATGAGTTTAAAACTCAATTTTGGTTTATTATTTACGTTGTGGGGTCTTAAAATGTACTCAGTTATCGTCATGATTAGGATCAAAACGTCTCGCGGTGATTTTTGATCAAAATTCCTTATTATATGTGGGAAAATGACCAATAACTAAAAAAAAAAATCGAAATTTAATCAATCAATCAATAAAAATTGATAAACACGCTTTGTAGCTCACTTTTCCAGCAACCGAACGTAAAATTTTCGATTTTTCTTCGTCTTTTATGTTGAATGGTATCAATTTCCAGAGTTTTAAGCATCGAATAAACTCGTTACTACCTCCGTTCGACGAATTCTGTATCTGGAAATATAAAAAAAATTAATTTTGATTAAATTTCAAATTAATTTCATCAAATTACAGTTAAATTCAACAGATCTTCGCAAATTTTCTGCACGTCGTTCTTGTCGCACAGGTTTATCATCGTCGATATTGTTTTATCGACGTCCGATTCTATATTTTCGTCCGTTTCGTCGTCGATGAACATCGATTTAAGCTTCGACCAAAACGTGATCAAAACGTCGTGAAAATCTGAATCGATTTTCGACGCGCAGTTGAAAAATCGGAAGAAATTCATTATTTTACTGTCCTGAAACAACAAAATATTATAATTAATTAATTTAAAAGCGTAAAAAATAAGTTAAAAATGATTTTACTTCGATTTTCGGTAATAATTCGACGGCTGACGGTAAAATCGATTTGATTTGTTGCTCAAATTCCGTTTTCAGTTCGGGATTTTTCTCTAAAACTTCACGTTCCGAGCCAATAAATGATAGATTTACCAAAAAAGGCATAAAAACGTCGTCTGCAGGATCAAAATTTGTGTTTTTCGCACACTCGACGATGATTTCGAAAAGTTTCGTCCGATGCAACTCGAAAAACTCTTTCGCGTTCTTGTGGACGCCATCTTGCTTCATAATCTTTAAAATCAAAAAATTTACAAAATCTTATAATAGAATATTACAAATTGTCTTTCTTACCTTTTTTATATTTTCCAATAAATGACTCAACGTGACCGTGTAAAACCTTTTCTCAACTTCGTTCATCTTCGCCCATTTTTTCGTTTTTCCCGTTTTTTTCAAATAAACGAAATAAACTTCGGTTTTATTCCAGCGATTCTTCGACGAGAGACTCGAATGTAACAACCGATCCAACAATTCAACATACACTTCCCCATTTGCGTCAAAGTCGGACGAATCGTGCGCGGATTTCAATTTCTCACGCGTCAGCCATTTTAAAACAACACCAACGGTCACAAAATTGAAAATCTCGACCTCGGTTTGTTCTTTGGACAAAATCTTAGAAATCGTTTGAAAACAAAACGATAAAAAGTCATTTCGTAGCGTGAATTTAGCGACGAGTGCGAATATTCCGATTAAACAGCGTTTTTGATTTAATTTCGATAAACACATCATCGGAACGAGTTCAAAAATCTAAAAAAAATTCAAAAAAATCACAAAAAACTCAACTTTGAACCAAAAAACACAGATTTTCATACCTTAAATATTTCTTCCAACTCGTTTTCGTTATTAAATTTCATTTTTTCTTCTTTATTTTCTAAAATTTCCTCAATTTCTTTGCCTAATTGGAAAAATAAACTTCTGCTCGACGTGTGGTTCTCGATTTCTCCATTTTTAGTGTTTTCGTTGAAAAAATTAGCGAGTTTTTCGAATATGGGTTGCTCGGTTGACACCGACGACACTCTTTCCCAAATAATCGTCACGAATGAGTTTTGAAATTTGTCTAACTCGAATAATTTCTCGTTGACGAAATTCCTACACAAAAAAATGTCAATTTTTGGAATTAAATTTGAATTTAATCATTTAATTACTTTTTCTCGTTAATTATCAATTTGCAGAACTCATAAACGATGTCAGTGCTCCAATACGGTATCAACAAAGACACGTTGTTCAAAATCAATAACCAAATACTTCGATTTTCATGCGATTCCTGAAAAAATTTAAATTTTTCAAATTTTCATCAAATTCCTCGAATTTTCAACAAAATTCACTCACGTCACCGCATTTATTTCCCATTTTCCACAACAATTTGGCTGAATTTTCGATCAACTTCGTTTCCACTTCCTTTTTCCTCACATCCAACGACCGGATTTTTTGCAACACCAACAAACCCTAAAAATAATTCAAAAAATTCAAATAAAACCGAAAAATCAATTAAAAACAATCAAAAACTCACGTAATTATACATTAACTCATTATCGCGTTTCACGATCGCTAAAATCTCCTTCCAATCGTCGAAATACGAATGAACGTAACTCAAATTCGATCCCAAAGACGCAGAATTCGTTTCCCGTTTGAAATCGACTTCGTAATATTCTTCCAAAAATAACGTAATTTCACCCCAAACGTGGCACAGAACTAACGTGGACGATAAAACCGATTTTTTCTAAAATAAACATAAAAATTATACAAAAAACTGAAAAAAAATTTCTCACAAATTTCATTTACTTTTCGATTTTCCAAGCAAAACATAAGTAAAGAACCCAAACAAGTGTCTCGTAATTGTCCAACGAGTTCTTCGAACTGGGAAATGTTGTGATCGTGGAATTTAGTGTTCATCATTAAACGCGTCAACAAATCGACGCAAATTGTCAACGCGATTTCTACAAAAAACGACGTTTTAATTCATTTTGTAATAAAATTCATATTTCTACCGATCTACCGGAATGTTTTGACTTCGAGGATAACAACTGTGGTATATTTTTCATCAACAAATTCCATAATTTTACCGATTCCGTCGGCGGTAAATGTTGACAAAACAAAGCGAATTTGTCTAAAATTTCAACTGGCAGCCGTTTTATACTTTGTTTCTTTAAATTTCCATTTATAAATTGTATTAGGGATGAAATCAGATCCGATATTTGTCGTTTTTTGAAGTAATTTGAGAACAAGTCGTGTAACTGAAAAGAAAATCAAAAAAAATTACGATTTTGTTCGTTTTTGGTCAGATTTTGAATTTTCAAACCTGTTCTGCGTTCGATGAGTTTTCAATCTTGAAATAACTCCTCCATTCTTCAATTAACGGGTCTTCGGATATTGTTTCATTCATTTTTAACTGTTTTGTGAGTTTACGTTGAAAACACCATGCTGGTTTTCAACACGCGACAGATTTCGGCGGTCTGCAGTCGAAGCGCTTTAAGAACTAAAATTTTCTCTAATTGTAGAAAAATATAAAACTTGAAATTGTTGATGTAGAAATTTTTATTTATATTTTCAAATGTGAAATTTGAAGAAAATATTTTTCAAAGCTTTTATCAATTATCACGATGCCACACCGCCGCCATGTTATTACACGTCACAAGGCGCCAAAATTCAAATTTCTAATTACAGTAATTCATTAAAAATGTTGGCAAACGTAAATAAAACATTACTGTCAAGTCAATACGGTATTTACAATTTTTGATTGTGTAATTTTTTGACTGTACAATATTCTCGGAATATTATCATTAAAAATTTCATAATCTGCTGACACACAACTACAAACAGTAAAATATCAATACATGTTTTTTACTTCAATTGAAATCTTGCATCCTCTTTATTATTTGCAAATTGGGAAGAAATCAAATAGCTGGTGTATCTTCATTGGTTTAGGAGATACAGGCAGATTTGTGCAGATTTGGTGCTTTTTCAGTCCAACTCTTCACTACATTGTCAATTCCAATGGCATTTTTGTTATCCATAGCTTTTGGTGGGTCAAAAGACCTTATTCAGGGGTAAATTGATGTGTCAAATATCAAAGTCAAATATTTAATTTTTTTTTTTTTTTTAAGTCCACGAGTCTGCGCAATATTGAAAATCGTTATCCTGGTAACTTTCATTTTATTCTCCGTTGTTGTGTAGACCAATTGAAATGAAAAAAGTTATAACTTCACATTTAATTGTGTTCGTTTAAAATTTTGAATTCTTTATTGTTCAATTTACTGAATTGTGAAAAAACGAATTCCTTTGAAAAATCTCTATTGTTGTTATTATTTTTAGTTGTCTTCTCAGCAACATTGAGCGGGATTGTTCCTCATTTATTTGCTGACTCCTGCCACCTGCTATTTATATTTAGATGTAATATTTGTTTTTCTCAGTTTTATTTGTAAGTCAGTTGTAAATAAACATGTATTTTTTATTTTTAAAGCACAATTAGATATTTAAAACAATATTAAGAAATACCAATTAAATTTTGTCGCTTTTTATTTCAAACTTCTAATTTCTATTTAACCTTGTTTTACATGGCAATTCTGTAATTCTCTAGTTATTACGAATTTTCATTTTTTATATACTTTTATGGGAATTTTATATTGTTTTTTGAAAAAAATTATTCACTCCGTTTTCCCCCCTACAAAATAATAATAAAAAAACAAAACTAGAAAAGATCAACAATTCTTTATTCATCTCCTTAATGAACAACTTTTACAGTAATAAAAACCAAAAATTTATGAATGAGTTTCCCATGCACTTTTTTTTAACCAAAGGTTAGCTGTTTTGTACAAATTTATAATACGAAATAAAGATTTTACTGAAAAACAATCAAATTTGCTAATACCAACACGGATATTTACAGTACTACTGTAATTAATTGAATTAATCTTTTTACGGATAATTTTGCCACAATCAGAAATATTTTCTAGAGAAATAAACGTTAAATCACAAAAAGCAAACATAAACCACGTTTTCTTTACCTGAAACAAACATTAAAACAACTTTTTCAACATAAACAATTTCAAAAATAACTGCAACATTTCTGATAACAAATTCTGAAATTTCAGAATTTTTTCATCCACTTTTATTTATTTTTATAAAAAAAAAAAAAACAAAGAAAAACAAACATTTGTTTTAATTTTAAGCATTTTAAACTCAATTTTTCAAATTTGAAATGTGTATACTATTTTTTAGCAAAAACAAAACTGTTTTTGTAATAAATGTATAATAAAATATAAAAATTTCATTGAAAAATAACCTAATTTGCTTATTCGTCGAAATACAGCACGTAAATTACAATAATTTTGCGACAAACTCAAATATTTTCTCGAGAAATAAACGTTAAATCACAAAAAACAAACATTAAACCCCTTTTTTCATCTGAAACAAACTTTAAAACAACTTAATCGACACAGAATTAAACATAAATTCATAGTTTTTGATCACAAAACACTAAAATAACTTTATTTTCACGGCGTTTTTATTAGAAAATAATCAATCGAATACACGAATTCGATGCGAAAAATTCTAAAACACGAAAAATCCATCAAAATAAGTCATAAGCCCTTAGGAAATAAAATAAATGCAGTTTTCGATGCGACGGAATTATGTTTATACGCTTCGTACGTGTTTGTTATCGCTTGATCAATGTTCAATATGCTCAGTTGTAATTCAATACGTTTAGTGTGTTTTCGATCCCCTGGATGGCGCAACGATCGATGTAAAATTTTTCCTCCTAGGACGTGCTGCCATACGCTTCGTACGTGTTTTGTTATCGCTTGTTCATTGTTCAATATGCTCAGTTGTAATTCAATAAGTTTAGTGTGTTTTCGATTCCCTGGATGGCGCTACGATCGATGTAAAATTTTTCCTCCTAGGACGTGCTGCCATCCATCAACGGATTCTGAACTTTTTAAATACAAATTTCAATGCGTAATTACGCTTTTAGAAGCGCTGTAACCGAATTAAAATTCAATTCGCTCCATCAATTTCCTCGTTACACAGTTACCGTTTAATATTTGTAC
>JAQIXT010000891.1:0-22391 GCA_034700445.1 Stenotaenia linearis | reverse complement strand
AAATAAATTTACGATAAGATAAATAAAGTGGAATAATTCTAATTCTTAATTTCTAAATTTTCCCTCATTTTTTTGAATTTTTTGGAATTTTAAAAATCATAAAACCAAAAATTAAGTTCAGATTAAATATAATTAAAGTTAAATTTAAATTTTTTTAATTTTGAGCAAATGGCATTGAGTTGTGAAATTGAAGTTAAAGCTACGTGTTTTTAACCTGCTGTTCCTTATGGTGTTTCACGGAACGAAAGGCACCGAAAAAAATGGGTAGAACCGCCATGATAAGTAAACTGCCGTATGCAAGGGCCATTCCTTCTGGAGTTGCTGGTGTTTTAGTGGTTGCATTTTGGGCCGATTCTGTTAAATTTTCATTCAGTTGTGCCGCGGTGTCATTCAGTATGTCCGCCATGTTAAAACAATTGACTCGCAGGCTCAATGGTGACGTCCAGTGGCGAGTAGTTTAAATGATGGGTTGGGAGGATATCTACTGAGAAAAATAAGAAGTTATCCGAATCGCGAAATTCGAAACCTGATTGTAGCGATTGTAACCATTCTTGGCTCTTATTGATGGAATTCTATTAATAAAGCTTGTCTTGAACTATGTACAATAAATCTCTTTATCTCGAATAAATTTTCCATTTGAATGACATTTGTGAAAACAAAACCTCGTTGTAACGAATTGATTATTTCCATGCGATTGGTTATATGTGTTGCGGTGTTTGGAACTCACTTCCTTATTGTCCCTTTGACTTATGTCATGGAATTCCATGCTTATATTAAGACTTATGTAAAGTTTCAGCTATGAAAGGCTCACATTAGGATCCGGTTTATAATTTTGTCCTCTTTTTAATAAATACAAATGCGTTACTTCAACGTGAGATTTATATTTAAGGTATTCATCGACAAATAAAGACGATTTTCTTGAAATTTGAGTAGCAAATGTTGGAACAAGTTTATACAGTTGTTGTTGAAGTTAGTTTCAGTTTATTTTGTATTTTTGGTAACTGGATGTGACTTAATAATTCAGATTATCATCATTGAAAAGTTAGATCGAAGCCGAAGCGGCCATGTTTCTTTTCCTTAATCGTCCATTCATAACTACCAAAAGACAAACAATCCGGTTTCCGTACTATCCCAAGTTAAATAATCTACAAACAAAACCCACATAAAATTCCCGTAATAGTGTTATTGCTGACTCCACAAAAAACCCAATTCCAAACCCGTAAAATCCATATAATTTCCCATAAAACTCACATCCCATCATCCTCCTAAACCATCGTTCAATCGTCAATGTGTTATTGCACCCTCACTAACAATCCATAAAAATAAAAAAACCATAAAAATTAATGGGAAATAATGAAAAAATAAATTCTTCTTAATTGCACAAAAACCACATTCCATTAAAACTTCCCTCAAACCATTTTCTCAAAACAAACACCACAAACCAAAAAAACTTTAAATAAAACTTTATTTACCAATAATTCTTGTATATACAAATACAAAAATAAATAAATACATCTAAAAAAAAAAAAAATCACCTTTCATCATCACATAACAACTTCAACTTCACTACCAATCACATCAAACCCCCAAAAAACTCCAAAAATACAAAAATCACTCAACCGACGAAGACGCCGTTCGCAACCTCAGCAAAAGCTGCCAATTCTTCTTCCGAATATAATTACTGACAATAAAATAATGCTTCTTGCCAACCAACTCAGTACCAATCGACAACAACCTCATCTCATTCGGCAAATTCAACAATCTCAAAATCCCATCGAACGACAACTTCGATCCGTAAAAACAAACTTCCTTCGCCGACTCCAACGGATTCCTCCGCAACAAATCCTCCAACGTCTTATCCGTAAGCCAGGGACAGTAATCGAAACGTAATCTCGTCAGTCTCGTGCATCCCGCGAGTAATCTCAATGCATCTGTGGCCGTCAAAGACGTCGAACCGCCGCTGTCGACGTCCAGGGACTCCAAGAATTGAAAGGCGCGTGTTGTAAACGAACGGGTTAACTTCAAGGGTCCCTTGACCTTTAGGGTTAAGTGGCGTAAGAGGCGACATGAGGTTGCTAGGAGGTCCAGGTCGACGACGCATTTTCGGACGACGGGGCAGGATGTGAGGGTGAGTGTGATCAGGTTCTTGAGTTGCGAGAGGAAGGTTAGGTTGACGTCGGACGTGAGGCCGCTTAGTTCCAGACAGGAAATTGAAGACGTCAGGCAACTTGGCACTTCGAAGTAAGGCAACCTAATTAAAGAGAGGATGAGAATTAAATGCTGGTTTATTTTTGTGTTGTTTATTGACGGTGAGGTATTTTTATGGGTGTTGTCATGGGGTTGGAAGTTGGTGGTGGGATTTTACAGGTTGGAGCTTGTAGTGACGAATAGCGTTAGAACGAAAACCTCGTTATAACGAAATTTTTTAGAATCACCGCTATTAAAGGAACTGCGGGAATTTCCATGCAATTGATAATAATACTTTAAAATGATACATTGTGACTAAGAATTAACTTGTATTTAGTTTTCTTTGTCATAAAATATTGTTAACATTTGTAATTATTAACTGAATTTTACTCCTAATAATAGTCACATATCAAAACATGCCTTCATTTTGTTACAGGAAATAACGTCACAATATGCTGAGAGTCATTTGTATGATGTCACAATATATAGTCCTGAGGGTCATTTGTCGTTATTTAATGCCTCATTGTTTTGGTTCCCTTAGCAATTGAGCATATTGTGACGTCATGTTATCCCTGCAAATGGCACCCTATTTGTTACAGTGGTTGATGAAGCGGCAGTTTTCAACCATCGTTTTCTGCTGTTTTTACAGCATTCTCGTTTTAACTTCATTTTCCACGAATTATATTTCTTACTAATGATGGTAACATTTTAAAATTGGTTTGAACAAGTTTTGGTTTACTTTATTTTTCCCGCAGTCATCCTTTAATAGAAATTATTTATAATTGATCTTGTTATAACGAAAATTTCATTGTAACGAAGGTTTTTTTCTGGTTTTTTGAGGGTCGTTGTAATGATATTCTACTTGTATGGCATTTGTTGTGGATGGATTTATTTATTATTGGGTTAGTAATGACTGAAGAAGTATGTGTAGCGGAATACAGAAGGTGTAAAAGAAGTGGGAGAGAAAAATGAAAAAAAGGGGAGGGGGGATAAATGAAAATGAAAAAAAAAAAGAAGATAAAAAATTAGAAAAACAAGGAAAGTTGGGGTAAAGGGGTAAAAGGGGTAATAAGGAAAAAAAATTAAAAAGATGAGAAAGAAATAAAATAAAGGGGGACACAAAATTTAGGGAAAAAACGAAAAACAGAAAAAAAGTTAGGGGGGGGGGGGGGTTAATGGCTCATTAAAAAATAAAAAAGGTAAAAAAGTTTTGAAAAGAAAAGAAATGAGTGAAAAAAATAAAGGAGATAAAAGAGAAGAGAAAGGAAAACAAAAGAAATAGGGAAAGAGGGGGAAAGAAAGATAATGGGGGGAAAATTAAAAAAAGAAGACAAAAAAAAACCAAAAATCAAAAAAATATAATAAAATGAAAATTTTCTTTTTTTTTAAATGTAAATAAAATTTTCATTGATCAAACCATACTGTTGTTTGATTAATGAAAAATTTTTTTATACAGTATACTGTGGATCAAACCAGTTTATCTGCTCCAAACCACCCCCACTAGTTTCAAGTCCCTTGATCCAACACTTTTTACTTTGGATGTTGAAACGATAAGGAAAACGTTTATTCAGCACAGTTTCATTTAGAAATACTGCATAGAAATAGTGAAATAGTTAATCTTAAAGCTGAGCTACAGGAACCTAGTTCCTTTATTTAAAGCGCTTATCCTTCAACCAACATCTAATTTATATGTATAGGACAACTCAAATATTCATCGCAAATGTCATGGGCGCGATGACACATTTAACAAATTAACTTCCTTCAATAAATCTAATTAAATTAATTATTTAGTTTTCATTGTTAAATCCTGTTATTGTTGTCTGTTTTTCATTTCACGTTATCTTTTCGAGACTACAGACAGATAAAAAGATAATATCATTTTACAATTGTAACTTTTCCTTTTATGTCTGTTATTTAAAAAGAAATTTAAATTTTTTTTTTTAAATTTATTAAATGAAAATTAAAAAAAAAAAAAAATTTTAAATCAAAAAAGTTAATTTTTTTTAAAAATATTCTTACCAAATTGAGTCGCAAACCACATCACTGAGCAACGGCTTCAAATCCACATCTTGTGACTGTTTGAACGACCTTGCCTCGTTCAAGCACCATGACGGCCCGGTTAAAAAATAAACAGAGTTCAAAAGATCAGGATGATGGCATAATTCAAGGTGAGGATACGCTAAAAACAACTGAAACAACGCCGATGACGTCACTTTGGTATTCACGAGCCACACTCGACGAATATCACACGGCGGATTTGAATTTCCCGCCAACTGCGCGTCACAAAACGCCAAAATCCCTTCATCGTCCACGTCGGTGCAGTAAGACAAATTCAATTCCTGCAACAATGGACAACTTTCCGCAACAGTCTTCAACATCCAATTCTGGCACGCAGTTGACCTAAAACTTAACTTTTTAAGCTTCTTCAGACTCCGGAGAAAACATTCCAAGGCCAGGGAGTGTGGAAAAGCACTTTTACTCGGCGTCGCGACGCAAAAATTAATCAAATTCACCGAAAATGTCAATTCCTCGATCCTCCAACTCGTCTCAATCAAATAATTTATCACTTGCAGGCACTCGGAGCTGGAAAAATGGAAATCTTGGAGGTAAACGTGAACAAACGAGCGTGAGTTTATTAATAAAAAGTCGTTAAAGCTCAATTTTCCCTTGGCAAAAGTCAATTTTTGATGGATTTCGTGTAATAAATACTCAGGTACGCATTTCAGTACCGAATTATTGTATTTACTTGTAACTTTATCCCAATTAAACACCAAGTTTCCAACGCAAAGGTTTTCTAATGTCGTAACAGCGGAACGTGGCATGTTTATTCTAGAAAACAAAACAATAAAAAATGGTTAAAAAATGTTTTTAAAAGGCTTCAACGCAGAGAAGCAAAAACTTACAGTTACTCTGATGAGAAACTCAAAGCATATGACTTTCACTCACTGCTCACGTTGTCCTTGGGATAAAAATAGTAAAAACTTAGTTCTGACGTCACAACACTGTAGTAAGTTTGGAAAATTCGAAATATTCGTGTAGGTGAAAACTGGTTGGTTGCTGACTGAAATGTGTTGTTTTTCCTTTGTTGTTCAGTGTGGATTAAATAGTTGGAACGATTATCTGGCTGTAAATATTCTGTAACCTGTTGTTGATAATGATTTCTCGAATTTTGTGGTTAAGTACGAATGAGTAATAAATCTTGCACTTTGGACGTTGCGAAGTTCGCTTGTGATAAATTTGTTTTCGAACTAGTTCATTGCACTTTGAGTCAAGTTGTAGAGTTTTGAGGTTCATTACGCTATTTACGTTTTATTGGATGTGTTTTTTGGGTTGAATGTAAAGCTAAAAAGGAGTTGGGTGTTTTGAAGTTAAATTTAGGTTGTCCGGCTATAAAACGTGTAATTTTTTTAAAAATAGGTTTGATTTTTGTTTTGTTTATTTTTGAGATTTGTTGTTGTTTGTAAAAATTTACATTGAAAATTTTAAAAAAAATTTACGGAAAATTTTGTAAATTGTTGACAATTTTTGAAAAAAAGAAACCTTACCACAACTACGTAGAACAATGAATAAAATAATTAGGCCGATTTCAGTTCAATTGGCTCAAGTCCAGATTAAAGTTGTTTTCGCAATTTCTGGACTGCTTTTTTGGTTTTCTTGTTGATTTATTTTGCAAAAACAAATTATAATTGAATTACAACACAGGTGTTGAGTAATAATTTTTTTTTATTTTGAATTTTCAGGATTTTTTAAATTTTTTGAATTTTTTAACAAAAAAAAATTATTTTTTTTAAATTGAAAAAATTTGCCTTTTAGTTAACTGTTTTGGGCTGTGAACCCAAACTCCAGCTTGACTGGAGCATCACACGTGATTAACAGTTTCCAACCAAAAGCAAATTTGATATAAATTATAAAAGAAATTTCCAAAAATTAAAAATCAAAAACAATATTTGTTTTTGCAAACGTATAACTCAACGATGTTTTTTTCCTTAGTAACACAATGTTATGTCCACTATTCAACAACATTTTCATGCCTTCGTCGACACAATACCCCATCGCCACAACTTCGCCAACGCTTAATTCGAATTGACAACTCGTGACGAAACCAATCACTTTTCGGCTGCACGAATTTTTGATGTCGTTTTGGGAATAATCCGGAAGTTGGAGTTTCGGTTGAATTTCTTCGATCCTTTCTTCTAATTCCTTCTTTTCTTCTTCGTCGGTTACGTTTTTCAGTTTCCTCCGAATCGCTTTCCGCTCTTTTCGGCACTTTGCGAATTTCTTTTTGGTCGATTCTTCCGATTTTGATTTCGGGTTTGGCGTTTCGGTGATGTTTGAATATGATTTTTGCTTGAACGCGATTAAATCGTCTTCAGTTGGGAGGCAAATGAGTGATAAACGATCAACAATTCCTTTTGCCACTGGTTTTAGTTGGACGAAAATTAAACAGGATTTTGGTATCTCGAGATCAACTGAAAAATATAAAAAAAATAATTAAGTTTTGACTTAATATTTACATTTTTCAATCAAAATTGCTTTTAAAAAACACAATTTTGATTGTCAAAAGTGAAATAAAATTCATTTTTTAAATACTTTTTGGCGAATTTTGTTGTTTCTGCAATAAAATATTAAGTTTCTTTAACTTCCGACGATCGCGAAGCACAAAAAAATTATCATTGACGTTCTCGGAACTTCCGTGATAATTTTTTATCAACTCATTCCACGGAAACATAAACGGTGACGCAATCTTCAACGCTTGGTAATTGACCCTTTTGGCTGGTGGCCGCCTATTTCAAATTAAATTAAATTAAATTAAAAACTAATAAGATAAAATCAAATTTCTAAAAATTACTTTAAATCTCGTTCCATCATTTCATCCTTTTCTTTTTCAGTCATCTCAACTCCAGCCTTCGTATCGGGAAAATCGTAGGGGAAAAACGGAACGCACTGCGCCGAATTAACGACCTTACTCGTGTCTAAGGCGGCAGGAAGAGCTGTGTTATAAATTAACGAAATCCAGAAAGGCATTCCCCAACTGGACGGTAAAATCAAATCCCATCCAGCACCGAAATTCATCGGTGCGGAGACTGAATTGCGATTTCCGGGATTCTGGATTAAAATAATCGGAATTTGTGGCTCGTTTTCACCAAGATCAATGTCCATACCTGGAATAATTGAGTAAAATTAAGGTTAATAATGAAAAACATTTTTCTTAAAATGTGGACGCCGCTTAATATGATAATTTCATAACTGTTTACGTACAAATAATTCAAAATTTGCATTTTTTACGTCAATTTTAGCGTTTCTTTCTCAAAAAATGAGATTTTGGATCATTCTTGATGCTTTATTCCTGAAAACTGTGACTTTTTGACCACTTTTGGTCACTTTCGGATAATTTTTATAATAATTGACGTTTTTGTTACTTTAAAATTACCTGGAACGGTGCAATTTGATCGTATTTTATTAATACATTCATCGCTACTTTTACCAAACGTCACTTCATTTCGTATTTTCTCATCCCACAAACGAGATTGACATAAACCGTTCGTGATTTCCACTACAGACGGTCCTAAATTTAAAAAAAAAATTAATCAATTATTTAAAAAAATAAACTATAAAATGTACCTAAATTATCGTTTATTTTTGGCACTTGTTTCTTAGCAGGCATAAAAAGCCTTGGATCCCGCACATCAAAACCTAATACACACCGTGGTGTAAGCTCCGTCAACGAACCATTATCACAAATTTCCTTCCATTTTCCATTCTCCGAGTCACCCGAACCACCTTTTAATACAACCGGACGCAAAACGCAACCCAAAACTCTCGTCGATTGAGGTCCAGTTACTCTGAACCGGATTAAACTGTCTCGTAAATCGGTTAAAACTACTTCACTCCCGATGTAAACAAATCCGCCATTTTTAGGCTTAATTATATGCGACACTCTAGTGTCAACTTTCACTTCAGTAGACTCGGATTTAAATTTCTTTTTCACATTTTCTATTACTTCATCACCATCGACGCCCAATTTTCGCTTTTTTCCTTTTTCCAACCCGAAAACGTGAATAAATTCCTTTAAAATTTCTTCGTGGATCGCGGGATGAACCCAAATCCAAATCATGCGCTCGGATTCGTCGCTTATTTCACTTTCTGCAATTGGTTTCCATAAAAACTTAACGGGCCCGATTGCGTTGTAGGGATATTGATTTGATTTGTAAAGTAAAGTCCTTCCCTCACGTTCACCGCCGATCGCGTTTTGTGATTTAAATGTTTCACCTGTAATTTAAAGAGAATTTTTGTTATTGAGTTTGAAATTTAGGGTTTAAATTTGTAGTTTTTTTAGGTTTGGTTCACAAGAAGAAAGCGGTAACGGGAATTTGGAAAAGATGTAAGTATATTTTGCAAAAGAGTAAAACTATTTAATTTAATTCAGTTTTGATCAAATGCGATTAGAAAACTGATTTTAAAACATCGAAATTATTACAAAATAAATAGTTTTTTCATTTCAAAAATTTTACCGACACAAAATTGACAAATTTCACTTTTTGCAAAATTTTAGTTTTCCATTCTCATTTCCACGTCCTCATTTTCTACCAACGCATATTAATTTTTTTACCGCATTCCGAACTAGTTAACGTAGATAATCCATCCATAAGTATTTTTTGTTTTCCCTTCAGTTCTATGCAGCTATAATACGAAATATCCTCCACAACGGTACTTTTAACCAAAGCACGATAAATCAATCTTTTGTTTTTACAGCAACTTTCAGTTGGAATTTTATATCCCCATAAATCGGACATTTTAAAACGTTTTGCATGCCAAACGTGAGTTTCAAGCCACGTATTTTTGCCTTCTTGTTTTCTTCTCGTGTAATCTTCCAAAAGACGCTTCGGTCGTCGCCGATATTTTCTACTCGGACGTTTAGTTGGTGGTTTTCGACCTTGTTTTTCAAGCTATTTTTAATTAAAAGATTTATTTTATTAATTTAAATTCGCTAATTCAGAAATTGAAATTGTTTACTTCTTTTTTGTGTTGTTCTCTTAATGTTCTTGGCATTCGTTTTACGTCGTAGCTCATTGCTCTACGTCTGAGGTTTCGTGGTAATGTTTGATATACTCTTTTTGGTCCATGTTTAGTATCGAGTGCTGATGAAAGGGCCGTTATTTCTTTCATACGTGCTGCGGCAAATTGTATTACAAACGCGTTTTCTGGTAAAGAAAAGTTTTGAAAATTGTGAAATTATATAAAATCGTCTATAGTAAGTCGAATTTTAATTTACCTGGTAATTTGGAATCACTCATCTTGCAATGAAGTGTATTTAGAAACGTTTAAAGCGAGTTATTAAATGAAAAGAGATCGAATCTACGCACATGTGCTTTGATCAGAAATCAAAATGGCGGTGACCATTACGTCATAAAATCTCATAAACGATATCAGTGCCACTGTATGATAAAACATAACACTAAACTAAATTACCTCATGATTATTATATTTTTTTTGTTTTTAATTCCTGTTTTTGGTGAAAACAATTTTAACAAAAATGATTTTTTTTATATTTTAGCGGTAAACACGATTTTAAAAATAAATTTCAGCTTCAGTACGCAACAAATCCCAACAAATACCAAATTCTTTTATTCATAGTTATTTGTATTTGGATTTATTACAAATAAAATGTCATCACAATCATCTAGGATTCTCTTCAATCTCCATAGCAACATTTGATTGTTTTTAATCGCGAATAACTTAACTAATTTTAAAGCTTTCGGCAGAATAGAAATGTCTAACTACACAATTTTGATTATTGCACTTCTTTCAACTTGTATTTGGATTTACTGTTCTGGAAATGTAAAGGAAAATGGATTTCTAAGACAAGAAACACTTGAACTAAGTCATAAGGATCTCGGTTGTTATGCCTAAATAACAAATAAAACATCATTTTATAATTTATTTATAAATTTGTTGCAGAAAAAGCTAATTCTATGAGAGAATCGACTGGTTATTCGTGGCCGGATCGACATCGTTTTATGGAACGTTACTTATGTCGAGGGAAATGCATCGACGCATTTTTCTCGTCGGGAGAAACGACAATTACAGCTCAATGGCAAGAGCAAAGCTCTTTGTGTATTTGTACTATTCAGGCAAATTAATGAAAATGTATGAAAATAGATTTTGGTTTCATGTTAATAAGCGTTGTTTAAATTTGTTTGTATTAAGTGAATAAAGTTTGTGGTTGACAAATAATCAAAGGAAATGTTTTAAAAAAAATATTATTCTGTGATTCTGTGAAAAGAAATATGTTTGTGATGTTATATGCTGAGCGCGCAAAGCTAAAGCACTCAAAGGGCTGCACTGCCTTGCTGTTAAGTATGCAGCCAAATTACAGAAATAAGAATTAAACAACTTTCATGGGCATTTATTGTAAACATTTTTCATTGAGTTTTATACAATTTTTAGGCATTTTCATTTTATTTTATCTGACTTGTTCAAAACTTCCTTTGACTGAAAGTATAAGCTAAAATAAAAATTTTATTTTTACATAATTTTTATTATGGTACAGTAATTCAAAAATTTGGTAACAAACTTTACTCCTCAAACAGATACGAGGACCATCCATTATTTGTTCATTCTGAGGTTATATCAGGGGAGTTTAGATGAATAAAACGAATTTATTTTTTGTGTGTTTGTTTGTCCAGAATGTGTTTGATTGACTGAATCGCCCCATGTGACTGCTTTACACCAATCAAAACGTTTTCTGTACTACATTTTCCTCCATGATTTATTCGAGATATTTTGATTTATTTGGAATTTGTGGAATTTTATTTTATCAGACTCGTCGACAAAACATCCGATAAAATGATTGAATCCCTAATAGTGTATTTCACTTTATCGAATACAACTCACAATTTCATTCAACAAAACCCACAATTTACTATCCATCACAGTTACACATAAATCACACTTGGCTGTATTCCAACAATACCACGCACAACAACAACAACAAACCTCATCTCACAACATTCTTTTCTAAGAATTACAAGCCAGAAACCTCTTTAAACAAAAATCCCGGCTTGGTTTTCGTAATTTTCGTAAACCCAGTGAAGTGGATTTCTTTACAATTTAATTTACAGTTTATTCCAATTCCCACAATGAAAAATTTCACTTTTTCTATTTTCCTGCTCGCAATTTCGGCATTTTGTATTTCGTCCGTGAACGCCGGAAGTTTTGACGTGAAATTACCTCCGCCGGATAAGAACGAAGTCTTAAGCCAGGAGCAAATTGAATTAAATTCTGAAGATCTAAGTTCAGTAAACACTATTTCCCATTTTCTAACATTAAAAAAATTAATCAAAATTTAGAAAAAGCAGATTCGGTTCGTGCGGCTTCCGGTTACGCTTGGACCGAACGACAACGATTCATGGAACGTTATTGGTGTCGTGGGAAATGTATCGACGCTCATTACTCTATCGACACGACAATTTCCGCTAAATGGGATGAAAGAACTTCGACATGTCAGTGCGATATACATCCGAAATGAAATTTTATTTTTGTCCTTTTTCTTTTGTTGTGAAATTGTAAAAATGTTTTGAAATAAAAGAGACGAAATTTTATTTTACTGTGTTTATTTCGTTTTAAAGACTATATAGGACTTTACAATATATTAATTTTTATAGTTTGATTTTACGATTTTTTTAATTGTGTACTGAATTTATCGTTTGCTATTACCCACGATTTATTTGTGGCTGAGAAACGTTCGACTATTGTGACGTAATTCCCAGTTTCCAGCTCGATTCCTCCGAAAACGTAGAGATGACAATCTGAGAGTAAAAAAAAAAAGTAAATGGTTATAAAGTAAATGGTTTTTAAGTAAAGACTTGCCATGTACTGCGATGCTAGCAGCATAACGCGGCATATTAAGGCCTTGATATGGTTCGTTATTTTTTCTTCCGTATACCTCAACTTCGGCGATACTGCGAATGGATTCTAGCGATTTTTCTACTTGATTTGTTGGGGTGACGCCACCAATTATGTATAAGCCAAGATTTGTACTGATCATCGTAGCAAATGCACGTGGAATTCCGATATTCACCAATCTCTGCCATCTATTTATTGGAAAAAAAATGTAAAAAAAATTATAAAAATTATTTTCTCGTCGCTAAACTTATTTTAAACTTTTAACTAAATGGTGATTTGAATTCAGCTCATCAAGAACTTTCATTTAAGGGGTAACAATGTATAGATCTATCTAATTTGCATATTCCTAGAGCTATTTAAAGTGAAACTTTGCTTTATACCTGTTTGAAGTTGGATCAAAACACTCCATTAAATCTAGAATATGGCCGCCGCCACTCCCAGAAGGCTTTTTGCTAATTCCTCCAGCAACAAACAGTAAGTTACCATGTCCTGCTGCAGCTGTGCCAGCTCTTGCAATCGACATCGTTTTCACCGGTTCGATTGTAACTGTTTTTCGATTTATGTTCAACCGCTCGACTGAGGACAACATGCTGCCAAGAAATTCGTAGAGTGAGAGTAATAATGTTAAAATGCAGTTAAATTTACTGTAATCGATCGTCAAGTCCTCCTATGAAGTAAACAGAATCTTGGAATACGACAGCAGTGTGGTGGATTCTGCAATAACTCATGGCTCCAACAGAACTCCATTTCCCCTCGTTGCGATTGTAACGCCAGATATCGTTGACTGCATCGGAAGCACAATCTGTGTGTCGATGGATGTTTCTACCACCTGAAATGAAAGTAAAATAGGTCTAAAATGACAAGAATGGAAGTAAAATGGGTTTAAAATGACTAAAATAGAAGTAAAATAACTAAAATGGAAATAAAATAGGTCTAAAAAGACCAAAATAAATGTCTACTGGGTCTAAAATAAGTCCAAACTATGTCTAAATTGTCCAAAATGACACAGTTCTAAAATAACAAGAGTCGGGCTTTTCTGCCTAACTCAAGTCTTCCATGTAGGGCCAGCCTGGAGCGGCTTTCCCACCTTGCTCCAATGTAGTCACAATGATCGAAAACATAAAGAAAATATATTTGAATGTTCTAGCAAATCTATGATAAACACGTCATTTATTTCTTTACCTGATACATATAATTTTCCTTTAAACAGCACAGCAGCACAAAATGCGTGACACATTAGGGGATCTCCAAGAACCCAGTGGTATCTATGAGCATCAAAAGGGAACTTCAAGCTGTTTGCTAGACACAAAAATAAAACACAATCAAAACCAATCTCAAATCCAAATATCATTTATATCTACGTGATGTTGAATGAGTCGCTTGATGAATTTCATTTCCTCCGCAATAACTTGCTCCGAAAACCTTGGGGGGGAAAAAAAGAAAAGAAAAAAAAACTCTTTGGCTCACAATCCTTACATCAAAATTCAATACTTACAACATTTTGTTGACGAAATAAAAGTTGTGTTGAATGTAGAAGTTTATGCTGCGCTTTTTTACAACTTGACATTTCACATAACATCGGTCTAAAAAAAATTACAATTTTAACAATAATTAATTACATTACTACAGAAAAATTTCTGAAAAACAAATGTTCTGAAAGATTAACCCTTTGAGTACAGACAAAAAAATCCACACCTCTTATGGATAATGTATTTGCAAACACATTTTAAGGTAGGTCATAAACGCTTTTGCAAAATAGCCAAGTTCTGTTGTTGAAGCACATTGCCGGTTTACAGGAAAGCCTATCGCATAATTATGCTGGGATTGCAAGGGGCAAACTTTTTGCAAACACAATAATTAATGAATGACGACCAAATTAACAGATGATAATAATAAACTGTATAAAAACATGATAAAAGTAAAAAAATTTCAGATTTTTATCTTGATCTATTCAAGAAAAAACTTTTCCTATACGAGAAAACAGGTATTTACAAATGCAAACGCTGTCTGTATCCAAAGGGTTAAGCCAATAGAACATAAGAGACCTCCAATATACTTTTTGCCCAATCCAATCATATCAGCTACAACTTTCATAACTGGTTTACCAGTATGAAGCTCTTCATCTTCGTCTTCCAGCTCGTCACAAGGACATCCCAGCGACGTACACAACGTTTGCACTTCTGAATTCGACGTGTTTATTAAAGTATCTGGAGGTTCAGTTGATGCCGTTTCTGACGTAGCTGACGTTTCAGTTGTATCACTTGGCTCTGTTGATGCTTCAGTTGATGTAGCTGATGTTTCTGTTGAGGTTTCTGTAGTTCCAGATGTTTCAGTTGATGTTGCTGATGTTTCTGTCGACGTTTCTGATGTTTCTGTCATTGACGTTGATGAGCACAGACAAGCAGTTGATTTGTGAGTCACTAACGAGAAAGGATTTATTAAAACAATGTGAAATTCTCATTAAAGGATTGCAGAAATCTACTCTCACCTTCTTCGCGCTCTGGCTTATTTTTCGGTCTTTCTTTATGGTCGTGATGGTCGTGATGAACGAGAATACCTTTTGGTTGCTGATTAGTTTTCTTCAGATGAAATTTGCCATGCTTGTGCTCACGTTTATGCTCGTGCTTGTATTCGTCTATAGTGAAAATACGATAAGGAAAACAATGTTACTTACTTTTTTTTTCAAGTACAATTATATTCGCAAAATTGAATAGTAAGATGCAGATGGAAACAACAAAAGTATCAAAAAATAGTTTTACAGCATTTCTTTTCACCCAATGATGTTCTTTGTTGTTCCCACAAGTCCTTTAAATATCCTAACCTTCATCCTGCTCTTCATCCTCTTCTTTCTGTTGTCTTTTGCGATGTTTACGTTTGCCTTTCGAAGCACCGTCCAAGAAAATCTCATCTCTTGGTCTTTTCCTTGAGTGTTCGTGGTGTGGATTACTTTTCGGGCTATAAGCTGGAGTAATGCACATCAATTGGGAAACAAAATTTAAATCAAAACAATAGGTCATTTACCATGTAAATGCCATCTGTCAGCCATGGATAAAATATAATTTGTATATGGCACCATCAGCACCATTACATACCTAGTTATACTCCCTAAACACTCTAATACCCTAATACAACCTAAAACAATAATAAAATTGGGTCAAACATTGATTTATTGGGACTGAAGTCAAATTAATAACTCAAAAATAGCATTTAAGGACTTTTACCAACTTGTAAGTTATTACTAATATAACAAAGAAAAGAAATCTGTAGCGATTCTGACTTGCAAATCGATCGTTAGACCTGGGTATAGGGGCAAAGACTAATCGAACCATCTAGTAGCTGGTTCCTTCCGAAGTTTCCCTCAGGATAACTTTTGCGAGAAAGGAATCACAATCTCATCTGGTAAAATGGGTAATTGAAACAGGGAGATACGTGAGCTGTGACCAGAAGTGAGAACGATATGGATTGACGTCATAAAACCAAATTATTGGTCAGTCAACTCAAGGAACAACTGCGCAAAGTTTGAGACTCTTTCAAAGTCTCTGCAACCATCAAGTTATAACCACTAACTAACAGAACTCACCGCCAGGTAATCTTTGATCTCTGCGTTGATCACCGTGAAGCTGTACAGCATCCTGTTTTCCTTCCTTCTTTGTATCTAAAAGCTGTTTAAGAATCAATTGAGCCATTGGATGCCTGAGAACTTCTTTTGGTAATTGATTGATATCTATGTGGTCCAAGTGTTTTACAACTACAAAAAACAGCAATTAGAAATAAAAAATATATCTTTAGAGAGAGATATTTTCATTAGTTTTCTACAAAATAATATAGACCTTGAGGTAACAGCTGTTTTATCAATTCTTCGTCAAGTTTTGGTGAACTCTCCTGACGATCTTTTCCGTGCTCATGTTCTTCACGAGCACGTTCACCTCGCGTTTGCTCGTCGCATTCACATTCGCTGCGACCACGTTTTGCAAGTTTTGGTCTGTCATGATGGCAAATGTGTTCACCACTGGCTCCAATCTCCTGAAGCAGTTCTTCCTTGACCTTATTCCTGAGTTGCTTCATCATCCAAGGATCTTGAAAAACTTCATCGTTCATCAGTTGTTCTCTTGCTTGACTCTCAAATTGTCTCAACATTGCATCATCAGGGCAAATTTCTTTCGGAGTTTGACATCCCTCATCTACATCCAGTTGATATCGCCTGCACTTGTGTCTAAAAACTAAATTCCAAATATCAGTTCTGAGTTTTGATAGCTTAAACTACTTATATTAGATTCACCAGGCATTTCCAATCTTTCAGACAAAGACGTCATACGATTTGCATTGACAGGTGTCAGAATAACACTGTCATCGTTAAACCAAGCTGCTAATTCCCTCAGATCTGCATCATTAACTTTGGTTATATTGATACTAGCTGGTGCAATATCATCGTCGTTTTCCCCTATTAACTTCCGAAGACGCAAACTTTCCTGCATGGCTCGGTCTCTAAATTGTAACAGAATTAAATAAATAAAAGAAAATAGCATAAATTATCGATAAAGTCCTATCTTCCTCAAATACTTATTTTTTTAAGCATCTACCAGAAATATTTGAAGAAAATAAGACTTTTCCCACTAAATATACTTGTCGACAAAAACTGAAATTCTCCCGTTGGTAAGTCTTATCGTTGCTGTCTGTTTTTCTTGTGATCGACAATGCTGACACATATCCCTTTCTCTTCTAACTCGTTCTTGCGACACTCGACAAACTGGTGCTCTTCGTGGTGGATGTTGAGAAAGTAAATACGATGGGGGAGGTGGTTCGTGATCACGAATGGCTGTGATATCGTCTTCTTCCTTCTTCTGACTTTCTTCATACCGTTTTCGTCTCGCTTCTAACATATCATAATGAATAGTACAACCTAATAACAAAATACAAATAAAATAATACAAATTTTCTAAAGTTAGACATCAGGATGGGCAAGCTATTTGAACTTGAGTTAATTAGATTGGTCACCACTACATGTGCTTACCTGGATCTATATGCCACGTAACCGTATTTGCTTCCCCTCTACATCTGTTTCGCCAGTACTCATCCTCATCTTCCTTTTTCTTCTCATCAGGTG
This sequence comes from Stenotaenia linearis, assembly GCA_034700445.1. NCBI lineage: Eukaryota > Metazoa > Arthropoda > Chilopoda > Geophilomorpha > Geophilidae > Stenotaenia > Stenotaenia linearis. The sequence continues at coordinate 5,194 of JAQIXT010000891.1, read as the reverse complement.
GTGGTGTAGGTGTTTTCGGAGGTGGACTTTTTTTCCCTGGTTCTTTTTTTTCTTCCTTTTCCGGTTCTTTTTTAGCTACTTTTTCTTTTCCTTTATCACTTTTACCCTTTTTTTCCTTTTTCTTATCTTTTTTGCCTTTTTTTCCTTTTCCTTTTCCTTTATCTTTATCTTTATCTTTATCTTTTTTCTTTTTTTCTTTTCCACCTTTAGGTTCGTCTTCTTCCTTGGCTGATGGGTCGTCGGCATCGTCGTCTGATTCAGCAAAATCGTAGCCAGTTGATGCACCATCAACTGAAGATATGGTACCACTTTCGTTCTTTTCTTGAAATGGTACTGTGGCACTCGATTCCGAAGGTGAATCTTCAAGTTCATCGCTCTTGTCGTCTTCACCAGCACGAGGCCGGTTAAACGTTCTGCACTGTATAAATAGTTCTAAACGAAACAAAATATAGAAATTAAAAATAAGATAAAATGATGTACGCTTTTGTGTAATTCGAAAGCTCTCGTTGAGCTGATTTAGAATTTTATAGGTTTATTTGTCTCTAGCCATGGTTCTTTAACAGTTGTCCGGTCTGGAGGGATTGCTGACCAAAATCTTGACATGCCTCACATTAAAGATTTTCATTGACTATTTGAATTTTCTGTTTTGCATTTTTGATTTTTAAGAAAAATTTGTATTGAGTTTTTAGATTTTTTAATTTTTTTTCCTGAATTTTTGTTGAATTTCTATTGAATTTCTGTGAATTTTTTTAGGGAAATAATGGTTTAACACAGAAGTCCAGAGCTTACAGGCATAAACCCTCAGACTCCATGTTAAAGCCGAAGCGGTGGCAACTCTACTGTACTTACCAGGCATTTCTAACCTCTCTGCTACTTTCATAATATCCTTTGAATTTAACAAATTGACTGCTTCTCTGTTTCCAATCATCCAATTATTAACGACATAAAAATCCTGCGAACTTATTTTATTTAAAGTCACAGCAACTGGCATAGGGTCACTGGAAGTCAGAGCCTTGCGAAAAGCCAAACTGTGTTGCACAAGAACTTTCCTAAAAATTATTTTTCATAAATTAAAATTTTAAAGTAAATCGACAAATTGAAATACCTTTTTACTACGAATATTTTGTCACCAACAGTAACTTTAACAACATCCATTTGCCGTTTATTCGTATTCGGCCACTTGCTCGGTTTCGCTAATCTGATGTCAGTAATTACGGGTTCTTCTTCCTGAAAGTACATTATAATTTTACAGTGACGCCACCCAGATGTCACAAGAAGTTCAGGTGACATATCCTCAGACTATCCGGGTTAAAAACTAAATATGCTTTTTTAAGTATGAAAATGGCGTTTACACTAATTTTACAATGAAAATAATAATAAATTTGGAATTCTGGATGTATTTCACTCTCAACAGAAAAATTTTTAGATTTGTCTGCAAGTTAAAATGATCAATTTACAGCCAGTTTCATTTTTTTTACCGAGAAGGGAGAGGGAGAACTTTGTCAGAATTGGTAAATAAAATTTTAGCAGAACGCCACTGCACAAATGGGACATTTTTTAGTTCATGGGATATTTTCATGACTTTTCGTGGTTGTAACTGGTATCCCTGTTAGGGTATCTTTTTGAGATTTAAACGTCTCTTATTTCATAGATTATATCACTCATCAAATGTCATCAAATGTCATCAAATGTTGGCCAATGAAAAGCAAAGAAAATTATTGAATTTTGACTCATTCGTTTGTTACTAGCTTATCTAGCAAGTTTTTCGGCGCATCGAACTCTTAAAATTATCGATTATTTCCTATTTAATCGTAATAATGGGTGAAAAAATTCTTCCTCGTTGATCATCAGAACTTTTCATACTTAACTTTAAATCCCAAACTATAGCTGATATTAAAAAACCAGACATACACTACTAACAATACCACCAAAAGTACTCGAAGATGATGGTGACTCTTCAGTCTCAACTTTTTCTCCAGTCTCAAGCCCAAAATACCGCTTTAAATTCGGGAACCAAACTGGATACACTTGCACGACTTGGGGTATAATTTCCTTAATCTCGTCATGCATTTTCTTATTCCATTTCTCACTGATTTTGATCTTCTGCTCTCTACTTTCATTGTGATTTGCATCTCCACAGGAATTTCGTTTCGTGTATCTTGTAAATGGTAACGATTTTTTGTTGTCAATTTCGCTTTCGGAACTCGATTCAAAAGTGCGACAAAACTGTCCTCTGTTTAGAATTTTCTTATTTACAATTCCATACGACTTCTTTCTTTGAAATTTTCTTTTTGTTCTTGAAAAATCTGTTTTAATTGAGGCACTGAATTTGGCACCCGTTGGTTTTAGGTTTTTGTTTTCTTTTTCTTGTTTTGGCACCGATGATACTGAGTTAGATTTCATTTTCACGTGATTTTGATTTGATTCTACACATTTTAAAGTAATTTTTAAAGTTTTTTTTGTAGTTTGTTGTTAGTCGTTTTCTAAAATATTGTAAGGCCTAAATGGATTTTAGATTTAACATCCGGTTCCGGTATGTATGGCGGTCTAGAAGGATCAGAAATAAATTCAAAGTGATGCTTTTGTGGTCTTGTGGGTTGAGTTTTCCAAATTGGAAGTCAATTCTCATTGAATTTTCATGTGTCAGGTCTAATTAATTTATTGAATTTCATGTATTATAATCTAGTTTTATTGAAATTTCTAGTAATCTCATACAGGCTTTGATTTTTATTTTGAATTATGGGAAATCAAGATAATCAATAGAAATCAAAGCGATTACTTGAAAAATCAAAAAAAAAATTTAAAATAAGCAGTGAAATCTGTGGAAATCAAAATATTGATTTATAAATCTTTACTCCTTTTCCCTCAGTATTTAACATCAGTTAGTTTGGTCCTTCTGAAACACCATAGCAGCATGACATCAAAAAGTTTTTGTTTTATTTCCTACAGTTGTTACAATTTTAGACTCAAATTAGATACAATTATAGAGAACTTTCTTTTGAATTCATGTGATCATCTATTTACAATTCTTTTATGTACATATTTCTTCTTTGTTTTCCTAACTTCAGTCATTGACTTTGTTGATGTTTTTGATCCGGTTGACGAATTACTAGTTGATGATGGAGTCGTTGTTGAAATGCCTGAAGATGCCATAAAATCATCTTTACACACTTGAAAACTTGTAGTTGGTTTATGAAGACCAAATTTTCTGCTTCTCACACTCTCAACTGACATTTTTTTATTCATTTTTTCCAGTTGTTTTCTTCGTTTCTCTTCTCTAATTTTTTCTACTTTTCTTTTTTTTTCGTCGGCTCTTCTTTTCTTTTCAAATTCTTTTCTCTTTTTTTGTTCCAGTTTAAATTCTTCCTTTTTTTTCTTTTCTTCGTCGAATCTTGCTCGTTGTTTATCTAAAGATTCTTCCTTCTTTTTTCTTATTTCAGTTTTAATGTCAAATTCAGATGATCTGTAGTCCCAGCTGTCACTTGTTCCCTCACAGTCTTGTCCGCCATGCGCTCTGAGGAGTTTTTTACATTCTTTCAGTAGATCTTAAAATAAATGTGTAAAGATTAATTAGTTTGTAGATTTTTGCTGAACTTGGAGAATTGTGTAGAATTTTTAAAAAAATTATAAAATTGTCTAATTTAAACAAAATTAAATTAAAAATTGTAAAATTTTTATAATTCTCACAAAATTTCATTTAAAATTGTCTGTTTAACCAAAGTTGCAATGAAAGTTGTAAAAATTTGTAAAAATCTATTAATTACAAAAATGTTTTGCAAAGTTTTGCATTATTTTTGCAATTTTTGGCACGATTTTTGCAATTTTGCGCATCAGTTTTGCAATTTTCATTATTTTTTGAAGATTTTCCGCATTATTTTTCAAATATTCTGCAACATATGCAAATTTTCTGCAATATTTTCTAGATTCCACAATTAATACATCACTCATCTCCATCCTTCATCTTACCGTTCATCTCCAACCTCTTCGCAACATCCATCACTAGCTGAGCATTTCCTTCATTAACAGCATTCTTCTTCCCACACAACCAATCTTTAACAACTTCAAAGTCACCTTTACAGACACCACTCAACGCCAACGAAACAGCAACTCCCTCAGAATGCTCAAACACCTTCCGAAACATCTCACTATTACCCATCAACACATTCCTAAAAAAAAAACCCAAAAAAAACCCATAAATCCACCATCAAAACCTGCCTCCAACACACCTTTTAACACAAAAAACCTTTCCATCCACCTTAATCTTAACATCAACATCTTTAACCTTTGGTCTTATAATCGCTAACCATTTACTAGGTCTTCTTGTCTGCAATTCCTCAATAAAAATCGATGTATTTGGCTGTACCTATCAAAAAACAATTAAAACTAATACATATAATTTATATTGATTATATATTGTCTTTGTTCAGCCATTATATTGAAAATGACATCCATTATTCTCCAACTTAAGCTTCGTCTAATCTGCGTTATACGTATAACATCTTTCCATTATATCAATAATGTATGAAATTTGGACATTATCCTATACATTGATTATATTTACAATTTACGGCCAATATAATGATATTTTATCCACACATAAGACCGTATGAAACTTACTTCATTATTCTTCGATGTTGACAGTTCACTTTCAAATCCACCACTTGAATAACTGATAAACTTAAATGGCTCATTTGTTTCTAACATTACATAATAAATTTCACTTATTCTGCAATTAGTTTAAGGCTTATAGCAATAATGACATCATTTTTCATTTTTAAGGATGGATTGAAGTGCCATCTGTGCTTACTTTTCTACAAAGTTGTTACAGGTGGATATTTTTGCAATTCAGTGAAAAATTAAATATAAATGTAATGTTTGTAAAGTAAGTTTTTTTCTACAGAAGGAAAGTAGCTTCAAAATGATGTATTTTTATTTTATGGTGATTTTTAGCTTAACTTCTGGCTTTGTTATTGATAATGTAAGTATTTTTTGGTTTGAATTGTATAAATGATATTATTTTTGTGTTTTTAAAAAAAAAAGGAAAATGCTGAATTGAAGGAGGAATTTAATGGTAAATTGAATTTATAGAATATTTTATAGTAAACTTTTTCATAAAATTTTTTTTTAGATCATGATGTTGTGAAATCTCCATCACTGGTTAAAAATTCTGAAGATTCCATTCAACTAAGTGCAA